>VWZL01001522.1:40212-68307 GCA_013396915.1 Stercorarius parasiticus | reverse complement strand
TCTCTCCTCCAGGCTAGACAAAGCCAGTGTCCTCAGCATTTCCTCATGTTATGTGTTCCAGCCCCCTGATCATCTTCCATGGCCCTCCACTAAACTCACTCCAGTTTGCCACTCTCTTTCTTGTACTGGGGGCGGGGGGCGGCAATGACTGACTCTAGCTCTCCTTGCTTTATTCCTCTGTTCTTTATTTCACTGTTAAATGGACGGTAAAAAGCCTCTAGGCTATCCAAGTCAATGATATTCAACAGAAACCACAGTTTGGACCACCAGGTTCAAAAGACTGCATCTAGATTTTATTATTAGCAAATCACATTCCCAAGGAAAAAACAACCCCCAGGCAACAACAGGATGAGGAATCAGATGCTTTTGTGAACCTCTTAACAGGGTTGGGAAGCCACAAAACAGACTTAGTCCTGTCTTCTCTGCCTAGTGTGTCAGTGTGGTTTGGGAATTAACTCATCACGCTTTATTTATCATCAAAATTTTCAGCCAAAACAGAGAGGCACATTTTTCCCCCTGTAAAAAGTACTCAGGCATATCCCAATCTCTCTTAGCATTGGCTTGCACCCAGCATCCTAAAACCCCTCCACGTGATTCTTGAACAAGAGGGAGACAAGCTCCATGAGTCCCAGCTGTACTTGGTAAAAGACAGACACTTCCTTAGTAAAGGAAGACACAGAGTCACACCATCTTGCCATGCAAAACAAACAGAGAAAGGAGCAGGACCCCAGGAAGGTGGTATGGAGAAGACTCTACTCACTCTGTGCCTAGGATGATTGACCAGGGGAACTCACTGCTGCAGGACATCACCAATGCAGACAGCTTGACTGGGTGTTTATCTGGAGGTGAGTAGTTTTAAAATCACAGATGGCACTTAGATCTTCCAGTAAGCGTGGCAGCATCTAAGAGCTTCCTCTTCCTCCATCCTAGCCAGGCGCCTCAAAAGAAGCACAACATGGGGGGTAAAATGGGAAGGATTCAACTCCTTCCAAAAGACCTGTGCACTAGCTCTTCCACTTTGTTGGGAGTTACCCTGTGACCTACACACACGACAGCTCGCCCTGTTGTAACAGCTCCAAGGAGAACTTCAGTGGTGCCCCAAATTCACTAGTGGGAAAGTGCCACGATTCCTGGGAAAGAGTGCTGTGATTTCAATTACCTGGAGGTATTTCAGAGGGATTCAGAGAGAGATGCACGGGTCCCACCTATTCCAATTCCCCACCCTCAAGCGCCAGTTGCCATGGCAATGGTACTGACAATTTCAATGCATAAACCCAAATTTGCATTTTAATGGGACATAATTAGAATGCTGAGATAAACGATTCTCCCTCGCTAAAAGGTAACATAAACGCCACATCTCACAAATATGCTCTACCAGCAAGTGCTGCCCATACACGCAGACAGACAGAGCCTATACATCGCTGGGCTGCGGGAGCTGGGAAGTTGCTTTCAGTGCCTTTAATGCCTAAGTGGGAAGTTTTACATCCGCAGCACAACACCACGATTTCCAGATTGAAACAACAGATTTACTAGATGTCCACTGAAAAATTGCCATATCACCTCCTGGCTGCTCTCCTGCCACACCACACTTCCCTTCCCAGGTCCAAGCCGGGTCAGGCCATAACTGGTGTCCCAACACTGGACCCGGAAATGCTCTGTATGCTGGCAGCTCTCAGGGGCTCAGTAACAGGAATCATTTCCCAGAGACGATGAAAAACCCTCTCCAACTGTCCTAATATTTATTTTCCTTTCTTTTTTTTCCTGTAACTAGGTTTGTAGAGAGATGGGCTCTCGCTTGGTTATCTGCAATATGCCCAAGAGTTTATTCTCCAGCTCTTGGATCAGGAAAGGAGTACTGCGTTAGCACCTGTCCCACACCGTCAGCAGAGAGGCCAAGTAGGTATGAGAGGGCAGGAGGAGATTTTAAAAAGGAAATGTTTCCAAGACTTCTCTCTCTACTTCAGCAACAGGCAGGGAAGGGGAATGGAGCGGGGGGAGAACCCATTCTGCAACAAATAGGAAAGCAGAAAATGAATTTCTCCTGCCCTTGATACAAACTAAATTCAAAGCAGGCAGCTGGCAGGAGTGAATAGAGACAGAAGAGAGAAAGGAGAAAAAAAATAAATTAAAAAATAAAAAAGGAGAGAAAGGGAGAAAAGCAAACAAGTGAATCATAAATGCTGCAAACCGCCTGGAAATTTCATTTGGCTTTTCAATTGGGAAGTGACATGATGCCTACTTGGGAGGGGGCAATCACATCTGGGAGAGGCTGAAAGTAGCCGCCCTGCTGAATCCCCCTGGGCCTCCCAGCCCTCGGGGGACCGCAGGCAGCTCTGAGAAGAAGGGGAGGGCACGGGATTCACCTCAGTTCATCTGCCTCATCCCATCTGCCTGGGATGTGGAAGCAAAGCCACGGTTCCTGCCGAGCGGCAGTGACAGGGCACCACCAACACTGATCTGCTGCCTGCAAATGCACTGAGTAGACGACACAGAAGTTACTTCACCGGACCTCTGTGGCCTGGATCTGCGCCTGTTTCCCTGCAGAGCTTTCCAAGGGGTCAGCAAACCCCTTCAAGCACCGCAGCTTCCTATCAGCACTGGCTAACCGGCCATGCTCACTCCATTAGATCCGCACAATTAGGCCCCAGAGGGTTCAGGCAACCTCCTGCTCCTCCTCCACCATCACGCACAGCATTCAGTAGAAACACAGCAGTGAAAAGCTCCATATTCCAACCCAGAGCTGCCTGGTCTCAGCCCAGCTTCGTGTCCAACGGGCACCGGGGCAGACTGTTCAGAGCTACTGCTTGCAGAGGGGAGATCCTGATTCCTCCTCCAGGAAAAGTCTAGTCCCGCTCCCCTGGGTCGCACAAAAAAAGAACATGCCTCCCCCTCGCCATTCCCACCACCCCAGCTGGCAACCCCATTTAATCTCTCTGCCCTCCTTCATTTGCCAGAACCAAATATTAATTGGGCTGCGCTGTGATGGAGTGAATGTTAATACGCCTTGGCATGCGATGAAGTGGGGCTGGATTCAGCCTCCAGTGCAGCATGTGGCTGGAAGAGCACAGCAAGGTGAGCCCAGAGGAGGAGACTCTGGGGCTCCCCACCGCTTTGGCCAGACCCAAAGGTTGCACATCCTGGGGCTTCGCATCCAATCTCGTTCACGTCCTCTTTAGCACGGATGCACATACACGTGTAAATGCACATACCCAGGGTGCACATAAACACACACATTTACCTAGAGCCATCCAAACCCCACGCAGTGAATCAGCTGTACAAAATCAGCGCGGCTGCGTGCTGAGAAGCTCACACACCGTATACCCCACAGCGGTGTTTCCGTTCATGTAAGTACACCCAGGTAGAAACTCATATGGATGCTAACACATACATGGGGTCTGCTCTTACACCAATGGAAATCATGGTGTACCCAGTAAGACACGAGGTTGTATCCCTACGCACAACCAAACTGAAACACTTTCCCAGAGCTGACGGCTTTCCACATAACCCTCGATCCTTTATTTCTGGCTTGCAGTTGATTTAACTTAAAAATAAAACCACATAATTCTCCAAAAGACCATCTATGCCACAGATGTGGTGGTTCACAAGGCATTTATTAGCCATTTCCTCTCCCTTAGGACACAGCTTACAGGTTCTGCACCGTATAGACCCCTCAGAGGATGGAGACATGATCGCAAGGTCCAGTTCACAATATAAAGTTTAAGGAACAAACAGTGGAGTAAGGGAGGAAGATAAGAAAGAAGAAAAGAGCTAGCCTTATAATTTAGAGGGACTCAAGTTCTGGGAGTCAAGATGAAGAGATAAAAGGTCAGGTTGAACTGTCATCCTCCCAGAAATTCCTGACCCTGGTTGGAGAAACAAGGGCTAGAAGGAGAAAGAGAGGTCAAGGAGACAGGGAAATAACCAATGCAAGTCCAAATACAGCTATCAAAAGAGAGAGGGAGTGAAGGAAGGAAGGAAAGAAAAAGGTAAAGAAGAAAAGCCCTAAAAAATGAAGCAATTAAAAGAAATGACAAAAGCATCTGCCATCATGCTGAGAAATGTGCATGCCCACTGTGGGACAGAAGAGCTCCTCACTCACTGCACAGGGAGGCCTCATGTGAGCCAGAGTCCCCACGGACGCTTGGGTCTGCCAGCTCCCACCCTGCAGTCATGCCCCACATCTTCAGTAACAGGGACAACATGGCCGGCTTGTCACCTGGCTTCCTTGGTGAGAGCAATGGCCAGCCTTTGTCAAGCCTCTCTACACCACTCACCACAGCCCCCCAGCTCCCACCTTGGCTTTGGGGGCTACCATGGTGCCTCCCCAAGGGTCCTCTTCCCTGTAGCCCTGCCAGGGAGACAGCGACATGGCCACTTAGCGTATGGAGGTGTGCTGCGGCCAGGGCTACAGAGGTGTGATGGCAGACGGGGACAGTGAACAGTGATCCAGGGCTGAGCATTATCAAGAAACTTGATGCCAAACCAGTATCATGACCGGCAGGAGATGAGCACAGCTCAGTCAAAAGTCATGGTGGACAATTGATCATCAGGTCATCAGCTGGCCCTGATGGCTACCAGATACAGGCAGGGGTGTTCGAAGGTGGTGGTATGGTGCTGCACCCCAAAACCCTCTTGCACCTTGCTGGTTCTGTGCACAAATCTTGCCAGGGCTAGGTAAAACCTACAGCAACTCCACGCTTGTCCTGCAAACTTTTTCTGTGCCCTGCCCCTGCTCCTGGTAAGGCGTTCCAAAAGCTCAGCACCCATCTCAGCACCCATCTCTCCTGGCTGCTGTGTTTGTGGCAGGCGAAACCCAGCCTCACAGTGACATCTAGTGAGGAGAGCCCTTGTGGCACCATGCACAAACGGTAGCCTGGCCTCCTCTCCCCTCGCACACACCAGTGGATTTTCACTGTTTGCTAAGAGTTTTTTCTACACTCTGCTGAGGAGAGCTGGATGGAACGGGAGAGATACGAAGATAAGAGAGGAGAGAGCCAGATGTATCATTTAGAGGGACACAACTGCTGGGAGTCAAGAACAAATGGTAAAAGTTCAGGTTGAACTGTCACCCTCCCACAGCCCCAGAAATTGCAGATCCTGGTTGGAGAAGCAAGGGCTGCAAAGAGAGACAGCAGTCAAGGAAATGGAATAAGACAGGGAAAGGCAAAATATAGCTATTAGAGAGAAAGAGCAAAGGAAGGAAAGATTAAAAATAAGGGAGGGGGAAAAATGACAAAAGCAGAGTTCAGGGAGAGAGGTCTGGCACCACGCTGAGAAATGCAGCACACCAGCCCCAGGACAGAACACCTCCTTGATCTGGGCAAGTCTCACATGCTATTCTGTGGGCTTCTGAGCAATTCTGGAAAAAAAAATCACGCACATTAGGAAACCACGAAGTGTGCATTGTGGCAATAAGCATCCAGATCCCTGCTGCTTTCAGCTAAATCCACGATGCTGCCTTGCTCTCAATTCCCACATCAGAAACAAGTGGGGAGGGCGTCCACTGATCTGACCTGCTCCCTTTCAATGCACACTTGTGGCCTGGCTGTCCCCTGCCCTGCAACACCTTCATGATCCCTTCCCTCCTCCGCTTCCCCCTGTTTTTCCTACTGTCTACAAATGGCTCTCTCCCAGGCTTGGTGGGACTGGGGAACAGGAGAGCACACGGCACACCTTTAGCGACTGAACCAGGGGACGTGACACACCTTTAGCCACGGGGAGATCGGAGCGGTACCAGCAGAGGATGGAGCAGGCAGGAGCTGCAGCAGCAGGCAATGCTGCCCCCAGCTCCACCAGCTCTGCTCTGCACCAAGCAGCAGAGACATCCCCTGACAAGACCCTGCCTAAAGGCAGCAAAAGCCCCTGACAGCCCCAGCCCATCTCCTGTCTGTCTCCAAACCCTTAATGGTTGGTGACAAGCATAACTTGCTAAATTTTGCTGCATCCAAGGCCAGCTCTGGGGCTTGTAAACATTTTAAGGCCCTGGAGCAGAGAGGCTGGGAACAAAACACAGAGCCTTCCACCTCTTTGTCACTGCTTTGAAAGCAGCCACGTTCAACGACTGACATTCCCCAATTTCACATCTTTACAGCATGAGGATGCTTAAGCTCTCAGCTCTAATACAGCCTCTTCTCTGGATATTTCCAAGCTCTTTACATGAGAAAACACGATTTCCACTGTAATCAGGATAAAATACATCCTTCCTGCAAGAAACAAGGCTTTATTTCATCAAAGGCCACAATATTTCCAGAACTGAGAACCACAACTGGCTTTTTTACAAATCCCTCTAGTTAAAGAATGTTATACTCAGAACCTTGTCTCAAAATCCCTGTTTCAATTTCTGTCCACTTTCTGTGTATTTGGCAGGGGAATATGTTTATGGGTGAATTTCTCAGACTCTGGCATGGGATATCTATAGTTCTAACTAAAACACAAAAGAAAGCTACAAAGAGCAAATCAAACAATGTAAGGGAGGAATAAAGAGTTAAGTTGAAAGCCAAAGGTGAAATAAAAGAAGAAGGTCAAGTGCCAAGCCAGGGAGGCCAGTCTGTCGTTGAAAAGGGACAGACCAACTCTAGAAGCACAAAAGGGAAAAGAAAAGATAGGCTGAAATCCAAAGGGAAGAAAATAAAAAACCTAAAGTCCATAGGTAACAGTCCAGCTGCTTGAAGCTTATTTGAAAGGAAAACAAAGCTCCTGGTAAGCCTGGAGGCTCAGGTACTGGTAATTGAGGTGCATGTTTCATCAACTGTAAGCTTCCAAAGTAACAAGTGAAGATGTCCTGGAAAATTTTTCAAGGGCTTCCACCAAACAGCTATTAACTCCTGGAAGCTGTGCTGATCCAGCACTGCCAGTGACACAAACCCACAAAAATTAACAAGTTAGAGCCCCAAAAAGCAAGATATGGGCCCAAAGCTCTCAAGTTTTTCAATAACCCCCAGCGTGGGGGCAGTAGGTGTTGTCCACGCTTTTTTCACCTTCCTACAATGCGTTTCATTCAGATTGGTAATCTACAAAGCGAACTTGTACTCACTCCAATCCCTGTATCAGTCCTGCCTTTGCCTCCTTCCTGTGTCCACCATCTGTTACACCCCTTCCCCAGCATTTAGCTGTTCGAGGTCCACAGTTCCCCTACATTTCGTTCACTCAGGCCCATCCCTCTTCCACCAAAGGATCTCTATCCTCTTTTCCCAGGTTTTTAGGGAAAAGAAAAGCAACTACAGCAGGACAGCTTTTGGCCTTCTAGACTGGGGGAAACGGCATCAGTAAGCTCTGCCACTTTCTCCCAGAGTTGATGCTGTGAGAATGAAGTAGGGTGGGGAGGGCAGCAGGAAGACTCGGGAACCATCTCCATGACCCACAGAAGGAACAGGGACAAGTCAGTCGCTCTGAGCCCTGGGATCCTTCTACTACTTCCTCCCTCTCCTGACATTTAAGGATAACCATGGGGAGCGGAGAGGGAAATTGTTGCCTTCCAGCCACAGACCTGTTTGCCTGCTGCACTCTAGGAGGCACGCAAGAACAGCAGATGCTCCCCTGAAGAGATTTTGCCCTTTGGTCAAAGATAGAAAGTGTGAGGGTACTGGAAGTTCAGGCATTTTTGTGAGTCTGGATGCAAAACCCCATTATTTATGACCACAAAAAGCTTGTGACACCAACTCTGTATTATGTGCAAAATATCACCAGCAAAAGGCTTTCTTCTGGTATTCTAAGCCCTGAAGAAGGACTTGTTTGGGTTTTTTCCAAAATATAACATTTATGTTTTTAAAAATATTACCTCTCTCTGCAACGTGGGCTCTTACAGCTTCAGCAAAGATACTGATGTATGCTCTCTTCCCATTTGGAGCCAAAAACCAACAAGTGGAGAATAAGTATGTTTTTAGCTGAACCTCCACATTGTCATTCAGAAGATCCAGTTTGAGCATTCATCCCATCTCAGCTACTTTGCGAGTTGCATAATCTTTGTGCCTCCTTATCTCACCTGTATAGGAGGAAAATAACTCTTGTCTTGTTCAGGGGCAGAGTTCATTCCTTACTGCAGCATCTAGTATGGTGGGAAGCAGATTTAATCTTAACTTGTGCCAATATTATCAGTAGAAGGTGTGCAAGGGAGAGCCAGCTTCTTGGTGACCTGGAACAGGCTGCAAAGTGCATGGAAGAGGTAGGCATCTGCACTGGATTAAAATAACATATATTTAAAAAATCAGAATAAAAGATTTTCTGTCAGTCTAAAGTAACTAGACACTTATCCATGCAAGTGTATGAATCAAAGAATTGTCCAGCCTTTGTTCAAATTCAGTAGGCCAGAAAGTCAAATCGCTTTTCAAAGGCATGTCACACAGTTAAAGGACAAAGGTATGTCCTTGTACTTGAGGCACAGGGCAGGCAGCGATCCACAGTTCTTTGTAGGAACAGTGACCACAACACAAACAGCTTCGAGTTGGCAAACACAGCTAAATATCAATGACAGCAGCTTTGAATACTGCTGATCAAGGGAAAATACAGAATACAGGATCTGTCTAAAGCAAAGCAAGTTCCATAAGCCACACGTGAATAAACACGCAGAGGTGAAAATATATTATAAATCAGTTTGACAATCTGGTTTGATTTATTTTGGGAGAGAAAATGCAGATGTATGTGTCATTGTGGATAATGCCAAGTATTCAAACATTGGTATCCCGTTTCCCAAAATCATAAGACTGTTTTTAAAAAAAGCCCTAAACTAAATAAATGCTTGTGATTGTTGCATTTTACTTCTAATGCTGTCCTCAGCTTCTGTTTTCTATCATTCTTCACAATGTTCCTTCAGACCAAGACTCCCACATAACCCCCTGAATCCAGAAGCTGGAACATAAAGTAAGAGCTATGAAACAAACAGCTATTATGAACTGCCAGACAGCAATGATCAATCATGAGTATCAATAACATCTTTGTTAGCATGTAGTACAGAATACTGGCCAAATGTACAATAACCTCAGACATCTTCCAAAGCCTAGAATTATTATTCTAGGAGAAGAATAGTCACTCCAAGATGAACCAGAAACTTTATCAACGTATTCAAACAGTGAAAATTTCCATTTTTCAATGTCATAAGAAAGAAAGCAGAAAGTGAACTGATAATATTCACATATGGAAGTTACTTAAAACTTAAACTGATCTGTATGCTGGGTTATTTGTAATTGAAAAGCCAGCTAGCTCATGGGTACCCACTGAGGCATGAGATTTAAAGCAAGCTATAAAATATGAACATTAGCGTCAGAAAGCTTTCGAAGATAGCTTAACTCTCAGAAACAAAGACATTCTCAAACTGAAATGCAGCGCCTGTGGTTTTTGCCATCCAAAGTTAGATTATTCAGGCTCTAAAACAGCAATTTATTTGGATGTTATACATTTAAATGAACACCATTTGACATGCATTCTGTCCCCAAAGCACTTCAAAGAGCTAACTGCACTGATTTTTGAGGGATTACAAAGTGATGAAGTTTTCTTGGATGAAATTTTAATTTGAGCAGAGGCCTTAAAACAGTACAATGAAATACTGATATATATATTTTTTACTGACATAGACACGAAGTCTCCTAACATTAAAATTTTAATAGTACATACTAGTCTGGAAAAAGCTATTTGTAGGGTCTGCTCAACTGCTTTCAACAGTGACTCAGGTAAAAGAAAGTGATAGTTAAATGTATATATCATGATGAAATAAGGAGCATATCATCACTGTGAGAGTGATAAAGCCATGCAAGCTCCTGCAAAGAGAAATACAGCATTTTATACGCCGTGCTCAGCATAAGGCAGATTTATCAAAGACAGGTTAGTTGACTTAATCTAAGGTCGGCAGAGGATATTTTATGGTCATGATATGTAGGAGAAGAGATCCAAATCCCTAAATTCCACATATATAAAGGTTTACAGTAACATATGTACATGTAGAGGAAAAGAAGGTTATCGAAAGTGGTCAATATGGATTCACCAAAGGGAAATCATGCTTGACCAATCTGATAGCCTTCTATGATGGCATGACTGGCTGGGTAGATGAGGGAAGAGCAGTGGATGTTGTCTACCTCACCTTCAGCAAGGGTTTTGACACAGTCTCCCACAACGTCCTCATAGGTAAGCCTAGGAAGTGTTGGTTAGATGAGCGGACAGTGAGGCGGATGGAGAACTGGCTGAATGGCAGAGCTCAGAGGGTTGTGATCAGTGGTGCAGAGTCCAGTTGGAGGCCTGTAGCTAGCGGCGTTCCCCAGGGGTCAGTACTGGGTCCGGTCTTGTTAAATATATTCATCAACAACCTGGATGAGGGGACAGAGTGTACCCCAGCAAGTTTGATGATGACACAAAACTGGGAGGAGTGGCTGACGTGCCAGAAGGTTGTGCCGCCATTCAGCGAGACCTGGGCAGGCTGGAGAGTTGGGCGGAGAGGAACCTAATGAAGTTCAACACGGGCAAGTGTAGGCTTGACCTGCTGGAAAGCAGCTCTGCAGAAAGGGACCTGGCAGTTCTGATGGACCACAAGTTGACCATGAACCACCAATGTGCCCTTGTAGCCAAGAAGGCCAATGGTATCCTGGGGTGCATTAAAACCAGCGTGGCCAACAGGTCGAGCAAGGTCATCCTTCCCCTTTACTCTGCCCCGGTGAGGCCACATCTGGAGCACCTTGTCCAGTTCTGGGCCTCCCCAGTTCAAGAAGGACAGGGAACTACTGGAGAGAGTCCAGCGGAGGGCTATGAAGATCATCAGGGGACTGGAGCATCTCTCTTAGGAGGAAAAGCTGAGAGACCTGGGACTGTTTAGCCTGGAGAAGACTGAGAGGGGATGTCATCAATGCTTATAAATATCTAAAGGGCGGGTGTCAAGAGGACAGGGCCCGAGTCTTTTCAGTGGTGCCTGGTGACGGGACAAAAGGCAACAGGCACAAACTGGAACACAGGAAATTCCATCTGAACATGAGGAAAAATTTCATTACTTCAAGGGTGGCAGAGCACTGGAACAGGCTGCCCAGAGAGGTGGTGGAGTCTCCTTCTCTGGAGATATTCAAAACCCGCCTGGACGCGTTCCTGTGCAACCTGCTCTAGGTGAACCTGCTCTGGCAAGGGGGTTGGACTAGATGATCTCTGAAGGTCCCTTCCAATCCCTATCATTCTGTGATTCTGTGATATAATACACAGGCAAAATCCAGTTCATGTTAAGAGATGATCATACATTCCTAGTATGTCAATAAACTGATCTTGTTTAGCACTGCAGGGAAAAGATGTAAGCATAATTCTCTATTAAAGTCAAAGAGCAAAGGAAGACTCTGCACCTGTGTCTGCAGCAGTATGACAGGTATTAGTTGTACCAAAGTCACCCAGACAGAGACATGGCAGACGCTATTATCACCGTGTCTGGCAAGACCAAGAACAGCTGAAGCTGGAACGCAGCTAGGAGAAACATTAATGATCGTGCCCTGAGAAAAGCTGCCAGATCCTGTTAAAAGGAGATGAAGAAATATAACGTATTAATAACAGGCACGTGACTTCACAAAGTGTTAAAAAATCCATGGCCCATGTTGGACTGCGATCTTTGGTAATAGATCCAAACCCAGGGAATGCGTCACACCACGATCCATTTAACCTCTTGGTGCACTAACTAGCTCCTACAGCCTGACCATGTTCTGAGGCAGGAGACTGTGAATGCACTTAAAGAAAGCGCCTTGCCTTCCCTCTTTGGCAAAGTGACCCCAGTGCGCTCGTTAAATTTTATTCTGCAGGTAATTGCTGACTAAAATCAGAGCGAGTCTGCACTCAGCCTTGCTGGTCAAAGGTGTTGCCTGTATTACCGTTCCTTGCTACTGAAGGTGTTTAATAAGAAGGGAGTCAGATTTTCTGAGAGACCTACATAATTGAGAGCTTTATTAATTGGCACAACAGAAATAGAAATAGGATGGTACTGGTAATGGTTTCCTTTTGAGGTAGAAAAGGGCATTTATTTTCCATCAACAGGATAATAAATCAGTGCAGCTCACACCACACTAATTTGTTAAACACGTTTTGCGGTCTTGGTAACAAACATGTTTTTGCATCAGATGCCTTCATAAGACATTTATGAGGTGACACCATTTTGACACTAAGCGTGTGTAACAATGTATTAGGTGATCCTAATATAGTTAAATGATGCAAATGTAGTGTTTAACCACTAGAATAAGCTATCTAGAGTATACTATGCAATATGTAACCATGAATAGCTTACGAAGAACCTGTAAATTGCATTTTAGGGGCTAAAAGAAAGCATTTGACTGATGAGGTATTTTTGTAAACGCTTTCACCATGGTAAGATCACTGGCAGCTATGATTTATCTCACTCTGACCAAGATAAAGATAATCTGAGTATACAAGTAATAACAAATCTTCTGCTGACTAAAATGCTCTCTGGTGCTTTCTTCAATTTCAGCAATAGGCTATTAACTCATTGCTCATTCAGTGTCTGCTTTGCAAAACTCCAATAACCTCCTTGTAACTTTGTTACACGGAGCTTTCACACGACTGGAGGAACAACCCTGGCAGGGAACTAAGAGCTGAGCAAGCTCTGTCTTCCACTAGCGACTAACAGAAAACAAGAAAATGGAGAAGCGCTCCGCATTACACACCCAGTGACTGTCCCTCTGAATCAATCAAAAAATGGTTCAGATTACTGTAAAAAGGAAAATTAAGAGTGAGAAGCAACATGCTGAACAAGCAGCAAATGGTTAACGCTCCCCAGCCCTGAAGCCAGGAATGAGCAGCTGTCCAGAAAAATGTATTAGCACCATCTCACCAGCAGATACTGACACAGGATGTCGGGAACCATCCAGGGTGGGATTCGGAAGAGAACAATAAAAAAGACAGTCATTGAGGTGACATCTGCAGAGGCTGGAGAGCAATTTCCAGAGAATGAACGTCTTTTAATGAACCGAGGTTTAACTGTTATCAGGCCCCACTAGAGATCATTACTATGAGAAACAATGAGTGCCGCTTGTTATCGCTTTCTCCCTGCAGGACATGTCTGAGGGAGAATAAACCTCCCTCCTCCTTCTCCAGTGTCAGCTTGTTACTGCCAGTGCTGGCTATAATCGAATAAGCTTTATTCAGATGGTAGCTAAATTTAGCAGATATTAGCATCAAGTCTCTAGAGGGGCGAAAAAGGGGGAGAAAAGCTTTAAATAAATAGACTAAATAATACTGAATAACAGATGGAATTTATGGCAGAGTGAACCTCTGCACCAGAGGAGTCTGGCACAGAGTTAAATCTGTGTTTTGGGGCCTTGCCGAGGCAAAACGTTGACACCGCTCCTGCCATTCCTTTTCCTCCCGGCCTGTTATTATTATTCTTCCTGCAATGGCAGGAGCCCCTCAGAGCCCTGTCCCCACTGCAATGGCTCCATGCGGGTGTAACACAGAAGGCTTAAGGGCTGGCTGCCGGCCCACAGGCCGCAGAGGCAGGAGAGAGGGGCGATGAGGAAGGGCCACCAGCAAGGAGGCGGCGCACCCGCCGCCGGCGACGCCAGCTCGGGAGAGCTCTGAGGAGATCTCCACACAACATGACACCACTACCCTTCCCGCCCAACTCCCCGCGCGGCGCCGGAAGTGTGTTACGGCGGAGGCGGAAGTGGCGGCACGCGCGGGCGGAAGTGTGGTGGCGAGGCGGAAGTTGGCCACCGGCGTTGAGGGGCCGGGGTGCGCGGTCATGTCGGCCTCCCTGCTGCGGCGCGGCCTGGAGCTGCTGGAGGCGCCGGGTGGGCTCGCAGGGACCGGGGATTGTGGGAGCGGGGAGGGGGTTGGTCCCGGCGTACGGCTTGAGTAACCCCGTCCCTCTTCCCGCTGCAGGCCAGGGAGAGGCCCCGCTGGGGCTCCAGCGGGAGCGGGACGGCGCCGGGGCGGCGGGCGCTGTGAGGCGGAGGAAGGCGGCGCCGCAGGCCGGGAAGAATAAGGCCACGGTCAAGGGCAGAGTCGTGAAGTCGGCGATAGGTGAGGCCCGGCCCGGCTCCGGGGAGGGCGGGGGGAAGTAGCGTTGCCACCCTCCACAGTCCGCGCACCGGCTCCTCTTGAAGTGTCTCATAGACCCTCTCCCCGGTCGCTTGTGTCCATTCTTTCCCGGCCTCCTGGGTGCCTTTCTGGTTTCCCCTGCTCAAACACAGCTTGATCTGTGGAAGCACCCCTGTCCCTGAGCTGTAGCGGTGTCTCTTTCTCCCAGAGCCTTGCTGATCCCCCTTTATCTCTCCTTGCATGTTGCTTGGATGAGCCTCTGATATGTTTTCACCCATTCTGCTCTGACCTAGAGGAGTATCACAAGAAGAAGCCAGCGAATCACTTGACAGCAAACCTGAAGTACATGTTGAAGGGACGATTTGTGGCGAACGAAGCCATCACAGAACAAGTAAGACTCTCAGTTCTTTCTCTGGGGGTCTGCTTCCGCTGAGGAACACAGGTGAATGGGAATTGTCCCTAGGTCTTCCAGCCAAGATCCTGTGCAAAGGAGTAAAGTCAAGTTTCTATTTGGAAGTGGCCTTGAGGAATTTCTGTATGCACTGGCAAAGCAACTTACAAAGCTTTAAACTCTTGTTGATATGTTGTCCCTTACTTTGTTCTCTGATATTAGTTAAAATCTTCTGACTCCTGTTGGCTTTTCTTAATTACCAAAGATATTTCATCGTTTCAGCTGGCAAAGAAACTTTGGTTCAGACCTTCTCCTTACTGTTGATTGATTTGTCCTTCTCTGTAGCTGGAGGCTGTTTAGCAAGGAACCACATGTGCTGCTGGCTGATGTAATAAGAATTTCATAGCATCTTGAATGATGTTTGTCATAACCTGAGAATTTAACCAATGGTCTTCCCCAAAAGGTAGTCCCGTGTCATGATTTGAAGAGCAGAATAGCTGACACTGCTAAAATCTTGGGCTGTTTTTATGAAATATGGGCTTTTAACTTACCTAAAGAAACCAAGTGTTTTAGGCCAGTGTTTCTTAGGCTGGAGGTTGTGAAAAGAGGTAACAGTGTATAAGAAAATGCTGAGGGAATTCCACCAACTTGTTGGGTTTTCAGGTTGTCTGATGCAGAGACAGGGTAAAAGAAGGTCTCAATTCAGAAATGTCTGAATTGAAATCAGTGTTTCTGTCTCTATGACAGTTACTAGAGAGTCGTCATAGAGATATTTGGCTCCAAATAGTAGGTTGGTATTTGCTGTTGTCCCAGTGACCTGCTTTGGTTAACATCAGTGATTGCCTCTCACTTTTCTTTGGAGACATTCCAGGATATAGCAGGGTACCAGCAGAATAGTAGGGATGCTGCAGGTGAGCTTGAAAATCACCATTTTGTGGTTTGGTGTGGATAACAATGACTGTTATTTTTTCCATTTTTATTGTTTGAAGGTTCTTGCTCAGAACAGAGGCAGGAAGTCCAAAGATCAGCCTCCAAAGAAGGAAGCAAAGAAGAAACCCGAGGGCACTGTCTTTACTGAGGAGGACTTCCGTAAATTCGAGAGAGAATACTTTGGGAGACCGTAAAAAACGTGACAGGGATTCTTGCAGCTCCAGTATTTCTGCAGCTGAGTGCTCAGCACGCAGGACTGGCCACTTCCTCGACATGTTTGAGATGGGACATAGGAGGTGTGCCTCTGTCAGCAAGTGCTTTAATGTCACACTTGCATCTGTGCAGAACTTGTTACTGGCCAAATAGAGCCATGAAGGTTCTCTTGGCTCTGAGATGTGTTGTCCTTCTAATTATCTCCCTCCGGCCAGCGTGTCTTGCATTCTTAATGTAGAAGGGTGGACCAAGCAAAATATAAATCTTGTTCCCCTTCATCAGGATGTAAAGCTTCTGCTACCTGTGTTATTTGGCAGGGAGCATTTAAAATACTGTATCTGAATGGAGAAATGTTTTGGATGAGCAGTAATGAATCACAGGAAGGAGAGGATGCTTTGAAAGACTGTTAAGCATGAGTAGCCCTGCAGGTTTTGTTCTTTTTACAGCCTCTGTCAGGTTTCTCAGTCATTGTAAAAACTTTTTGTATGTATGTCGTTTGATTACGTAATTGTTGCAGACACTGCCACTCTTCACCTTTGTAATAGCGATTATTATGACAGGCTACGATTAATGAAGACAGACCGTGTCACTGTTCTGATCCAAGCATCTGTCTCTTTAGGGTGACTCAGTTGTGTGAATGGCCTCTCTCTGATTCATGTTGACACATGTATTTAATCTTCTCTCTGACATGATCAGGCCTTCAAAGAGTGCAGGTTGGAATGGGGATGACTCCTCTGCTCTGCCTGCTTGCGGTTTCCCCTCTCCAAGGAAGAGCTCTTACATAGAGAAAGTTGTCTTCTGGATGCTTACACCTGAGCCTCCCACTGAGGCTCAGCCACGCCAGGAGGGCTTGGCACTGGCACCTTCTGTAGCCAGGAGGGCTTGTGACCCAGATGTTAGCTCTGGCATAAAGTAAAAAACAAGCCAGAGGTTGTGGTACTGGGTTGAAGGGAAGTTGTTTGTTTTCTATCAGACTACTCCTAAATTGCTGACTGCAACAAATAGAGGGCCCAGCAGGTGGGAGTGTTGTTCCAGACACGTCCTCACTAAACCAGTCTAAATGTCCTCCTGGGGAGCTCCTGCCCTTTACCTAAGAAGTTGGGAAGTGTGTCCCCTTTAGGAGGAAAAAAAAAAAAAAAAAAAATGGATAAGGAGAAGGACTAATGCCAAGCTTTGGTAAGCCTCAGGAGTCAATTACAAGAGGCTTTGCTGACCTGAGCGGTAGCTGTTTAGATGGCAGTACTGGCAGGAATTTGGTATCTTTTCCCTGCCCTCTGATTATAATTCCTGGTGCTGTCCTCTTTTAAGTCTGTGCCTCCTCTCTTGTGTTCTTTCCCTCTTGTCTGTATGGGAGGGAAGGTCACCCAGATGTACAAGGTCCAGACAGGGGGAAATAGTGAACACAATGCGGTGTGCGTACTGGAAATTGTGTAATAGCACATGGGAGGGGATTGCTTGTAGTGGGATCAAGTTCAACTATCTGCAGCCAGAAGTGGTAAATATAGAACAGTTCAAAGACCAGTTCCCTTCTTTTTCAGTTTGTTCTTGCNTTCTGTCCACCAAAAAAAAAAAAAAAAAAAAAAAAAAAAAAAAAAAAGAGAGTGAGTGTTTGCTTCTTAAAAGCATGGAAACACTATTGTTTGAAAAAGTAGTTGAGCAAAATGTGTATGTGGCACGTGTCTCCTTAAAACTTCTGCACTCTGTGCCTGCTGCAGTGCGCGTGAGCTGGTCTAACACATGCAGCTCTGTGTGGAGCTGTCATGGAGACAATTAACCCTGTGAAAAAGCAGGCTGTGCCACAGCTTGGAGTTTGAAAGAGGTAGATTTCTGGGATGTTACTGTGTTTCAAGCCCTCATCTTCAGTATTTGGCAGTTCTTTTACTGAGGTCCTTCACATCACCCCCTGCGGCTCCTCTACCAGTTCCTCCTACGCACCTTCGTTTCTGTGGTGGTTCAGCTCCTGGGCCCTTTTTCTTCAGGCTGAGGAAAGCAAAACCATCCTTTGTTGCTCCAGAAAGGATCACTAGGGTAATGCGGTTCACTCTTTGTACAAAACCCGGCTTGTTTGCTTGCAAACATAAGCAAACAGGGACGCTGATCTTTCAAAGTTAATGAGGAACTTTAAAGTGGGGCCCAGAGCAGTTTCCTCCAAGGATAATAACACCCAGATCTGTGGAGTTTTAAAGTTGGATGGGAGCTGTCATTACTGGCTGGAAAGATTATTAGGGCCAACACAAGTAATCAACATACTTCTTGTGGCTGTATACAATGATGCATTTTATTGTTGAAGGGGGTAGAGCTACCTGACTGGATTTACCATCTGAAATCAAACTTGGTTGTACAGCCAACAGTATCCTTAAATAAATTAAACACTATTTTGCGGGAGGAAGGAAAAGCAAGGAGAAGTGAATGTGTGGTTCTAGATAAAGGGCTTTGCCCTTTGCAAGGGCAAAGATCTGACATGTTCTAGTTTTGATTTCCCCCTCTCTAGCAGAGCAGGAGCTCCTAGAAAGGACAGCGGTGCCACCTGCACACTGGGTAGATAAGGACAGGAGTTGGAATGTCTTCAAGCTAGGGAGATAAATAGGTACCAGCCTGTTGCATGTCCCTGGTGGTAAGCTAAAGCTAAGCATCTTCTTACACTCACAACTCTCTTATGGTCTAGTCATGCCTAGAGCATGCCAGTTCCTCGGCGGTGCTGGGACCCCAGGAGATGACCATCCTGGAGCAACTTGTGCTATCTCTCTGTTTCTTGCAGCCAGACTCTGCTGCTCCACGAAAGAGCGAAGAGAGACGTGAGGGAAGGAGCAGCTGCTATAGCTGCTTTTCCTAGCTTTTCCTCTAACCTCAAGTTCACAGAATCACAGAATGATAGGGGTTGGAAGAGACCTCTGGAGATCACCTAGTCCAACCCCACTGCCAGAGCAGGTTCACCTAGAGCAGGTTGCACAGGAACGCATCCAGGCAGGTTTTTAATATTTCCAGAGAGGGGATTCCACAACCTCTCTGGACAGCCTGTTCCAGTGCTCTGGCACACTCAAAGAAGTTTTTCCTCATGTTTAGATGGAACTTCCTATGTTCAAGGTTGTGCCCGTTACCTCTTGTCCTGTCACTGGACACCACTGAAAAGAGCCTGGCCCCATCCTCCTGACACCCACCCTTTAAGTATTTATAAGCATTGATAAGATCCTCCCTCAGTCTTCTTTTTTCCAGACTGAAGAGACCCAAGTCCCTCAGCCTTTCTTCATAAGAGAGGTGTTCCAGTCCCCTAATCATCTTCATAGCCCTTTGCTGCACCCTCTCCAGCAGTTCCCTGTCCTTGAACTGGGAGGCCCAGAACTGGACACAGTACTCCAGGTATGGCCTCACCAGGGCAGAGTAGAGGGGGAGGATGACCTCCCTCGATCCGCTTGCCACACTCTTGTTCACACGCTGGAAGCTGCAGCCCGCAACCCTCGGACCTGCTGGACGGCATTTCTCTCCCGCACCGCTGCGAGGGGCAGCGCAGGGAGGTGTCCCGCTGCTGCGGGGCAAGGGACATGTGCTGGCTGAGCTCATCGGGATGCTGGCTCTCTTCCCAGCTCTGCGGCACCGGCTGAGGATCCTGCAGCAGAAAATAGAGGTAGCTGAGCTAAGGGAAGGAGGAGGAGGGTGCCATCTTACAGTGCATCCCCCACCCACAGGCAGCGGGGAGTCAGAATGAGAGGCAGCGGCGGCAGCTTTAATATAAATGTAAATTAAAGCTCTGGAGTGTTATTAATGTGGTAGAACCTTTCCAGGGAAACGGTATAGAGGCAGCAGAATAGTTCCCAGATGCTCGGTGTTGAGCCAGCTTATTGTGAGTAAGATTCATCAGTCCGGTTAATGGCCTATTGCTCCCTCGTTATGTGAATGGAAAGCAAACAAGAAAATTTGTTCAGGCGGGCACAAGCTAATGTAAGCCGATACAGCCTCTGCTGTATCAGCAAGTCTTTACTTCTTCAGTGTAGAAAGGAATAACAGCTAATATCAGTGTTATACGTGTATCGGGAGAGGGGAGGACTGCAAATATAAACCAAGAAAACGTGTTGGCTCTGGACACTGACCAACTTCTTGCCTCTGAAATGACATAGTAGTAACAAACCTGGCTGCCAATGAACAAAGACAGACTGTAGAACCCACTCAGGCCAACAAGACTTGAGACACTGGAAAAGCTGTGGGGGAAAAACCAGGAGGGGACAGTCCCAAAAGCCCTTGGTAATCTCAGTGTCTGGTTTCTTTTTCATGCCCAACTTCCATTCCAGTCCTGCTGACAACCAACACGTTGTGGGCTCCCAAACGCCTTGGGTGAGGGACTGGTTATTGTACAAAAGGTGCACACCCTGAATAACCCACAAAAGAAAAGTCACAGCAAAAGGAAGTTTCTCGTTTTGAGGCAAGAAGACCCATCAATTCAATTAAAAATGAGGAGCGTAAAAGACGGCGGGCTGCCTAATGCCTGCTTACAGCTCAAAACGTGGAACTCCAGCCAAGCCAGGCTGAAGGGTTAGTAGGTTTGAGACGGATTAAAGGTTTGCGTGTCTATCCATAGTTACACTAAATAGGATTAACAGTGCCGACCACTAACTGGTCAGGGGAAGGGGAGATAAGAAGCATGGAGGTTGCTCTGCAGCTGTCTACAGGGTTACACGTACCTTTTTCTGAACAAATTAGCTGTTGGCAGGGCTAAGCAGTAACCTAGCCAAGCTGGTCTGTCCCGAGCTGCACCGTTTGCGTGCCAGCAAGATCATTTATCTCCTTTAATGGGAGGCAAAATCTCGGTCTCTTTCTCCAACTGTCTGCACGCTGCAATGGAGATGCAGAGGAGTTACAGACCTAGGAGATTCTCTGCCCTATATAAATTAAGCTGACGCGTCTGCTGTGCTCGGAACTCATTCCCTGCCATTTTTTAGAAGGGTGTGTACGTATAAAAGAGAGGAAAAGAACAGCTGAAGGAGAAATGAGAGGCGGCTAGCCATTATCGGAGAACATGCTCCTATGTAATAGGGAAATTGGAGCTTGTGAGTAGAGCCAGCTTCATTCGGTGGCTTGTGACACTGCATGAGTGCACCGAAAATAATGCAAAAGCAGCATACCTGGGATACCTGAGCAGCCAAAATACCATTGCCCAGGTTGGGGGACCGAAATCCTCTGTTTATTCATGAGGCCCAGCGTGTGGGCCTGAAGCATTTCAATGATGTGAAAGTCAGCAAAGACAAGCTTTTTTTGGCCCAGCAAGGGATGCTCGTGGTGAGACCCCAGGACCGTCTTTGCACTGGAAATGAAGAGTAACAGGAGTCTGTGTGCCGGGCTGTGAATACAGGAGGACAGAGGGAGGAAGGTTCCAGAACCTACTGGAACAGCATTAAGAAAAAATGAGTATGCACAAGATGGAAATTATGTATACAGGAAGGACAATATAGATCCCGTGGTTTCCGAAGGCCTAAGCCTATGGAAAGATAAAGAAAACTGGTGTTATTCTGGACAAAAATATAGATTTCACACACACAAAAAAAAGGCTTTCTGAATTAGAAACAGGTTTAGTAAGTGGAGAAGAAGGGTGGCTACGCAACGGTGAGGGCTGAGAGAGCAAGGGACATCTTATAAAGGAGACCTTGTAGCAGCCTTCCAGTACCTAAAGGGCGCCTATGGGAGAGATGGGGAGGGACTCTTTGTCAGGGAGTGTAGCGATAGGACGAGGGGTAATGGTTTTAAACTGAAAGAGGGGAGATTTAGATTAGATATCAGGAAGAAATTCTTTACTGTGAGGGTGGTGAGAACAAGTTGCCCAGAGAAGTTGTGGATGCCCCATCCCTGGAAGTGTTCAAGGCCAGGCTGGATGGGGCTCTGAGCAACCTGGTCTAGTGGGAGGTGTCCCTGCCCATGGCAGGGGGGTTGGAACTAGATGATCTTTAAGGTCCCTTCCAACCCAAACCATTCCATGATCCCAAAACAGAGAAAGTATATGGATACACCAAGAACAGAAGCTGAACCATACCTGAAAAAAAAAAGGTGAGGCAATACTTAAAGGAGGCCGTGGGAAACGCAGGCGAGACCAGGGAAGTATTTTTTTCAAGAGGCACGTGACGCCTCTCTGGAGACACCACGGCTTTGGGGACGGGGCAGAGAGGGCTGTGACCGGACCTACCGCTGTGTGAAATTGTTTCGATCAGAATAACCCACATTTTCTTTTCTCCCAGCCCAGCTCGGCAGCGCTGGGGGGAGCATTCCTCTCCTGAAGGACAGCCTGTCCTTGCAGCTATTTCTGGGCTTCCTGCCAGGGCAAAAGCGATTTGGAAGATTTTTATCATCACTCTTTCTTCATTCTCCAAAGCTGCAGCTGGGGATTTATTTTTGCAGGCGGTGCTGCAAAGGTGCATCTGGTTTCTCCACACGAAGAAGTTGTTGGGGGGGCTGGGGTGGGGTGGGAGTGGTGGTGGTGGTGGTTTCCTCTTCTCGTTTGCAAAGAGAAGTGCAAGCACCTGGGTCTCTCTAAAGGCAGGGCAGAAGGGAAGGCGGTTATAAATATCATGATAACAGCAGAAACAAGCTCGTGAGAAGGAGCCGCGTGTTTTCAGAGCAGTTTTGCCAGCAGGGAGTAGTTTGGTTGTGTGCGGGAATGTCACACTCCTCTCTACCAGGAGGCACAAAACAAGCCCTAAGGGAGCGGCAGCCTGGGGGTCATCCATGCTCTGCCTGTGGAGTCCACTTCCCTGCCCTTCCCTTGGGGGAAAAGTAACCAAGACACCAATCCCACCAGCCGTGCCAACTTCAGATCCAAATAACTTTTATATAACGTGGATTTGGGGGAATTCTGCTCCTCCGGGGCGGGGATTAGGTAAAGCCTGCATTTCATGCACCACAATCTATTTCTGGACACAGCATCACTCTGTACGCAAACTGCGAGGATTCGGCTGAAGCACATCTGTTCTGTGTGAGGAGAAAAAAAAAAAGGACGACAGCTCCGGCAGTTTGAAAAATGTAAAAAAAATCAGCCACCAGGCAGGAGGCTGTCGCGTTTTTTTCTCCCGACAGCTGGGGTTTGTAACATGATGGTGTCCTCGGTGGTCCTCGCCCCCTGCGGCACGCTGGACAAGCTGCTGGGTGTGATGCTAACGCAAGCCCGGAGGAACAAGGCTGAAGGAAAAACGCAGAGGAAGAGGCAGCCCTAATCTCTAGCCGGCCTAAAGCCTTAACTAAGTTACTAATTGTGGAAACGCGGCGTCATTGCAGCAGGCGTTGCATAAGGTTGCCATATTGGCTGCCTCTGCAAAGCTGTGAGCTCGGAGCCTCAGCGAAGAGTAGCGACGCCAGACGCTCTTTATGGGCAGGTTTCTGGTTCTCCTGCAAGGAGACCTATAAAATATGCACGCATGGACACAGGGCAGGGAGCAAAGGAGCACGGGTGCATCACGCGTTCCTCGCCTCCCATTCCAGCTCTGATCCTCCTTCCCCGGAGTGAGTGTAATTTGGTAAATAGGAGCTACGTATTCTCCGGAGAGCTGTAAAAACCAGAATCGTGGATTTACTGGCCAGCACGGCCACTGCCTCATCTGGCTGCAGAGCACAGACTCAAAGGAAAAATATCATTTTAGTCAGGGGTGGCTCGGAGACAGCCCTGCCACGGGGTGGGCTGGGGGACAGAGGTACTGAGAGCTTTCCAGGCTTTGAGTGAGGTGAGAAAGGGCTGCAAAATCCAGGCGCTGCCCCCACAGCCCGGGCTGTCACCAGGTTTAAGCAGAAGGTTGCAATGGCTGTAAGGGAAGGAGAGGTGGTTGCCTCGTGTTTGGAAAGGATTTTGAGGAGAGGACGGGTTTGCACCACACGGAGAAGCCGCTTGCTCATACCAGTTACCATGTTTCCTCTGGGTCAGGTGAGACGAAGCACACTAAGAGCCACCTCAAGTGCAGATTTGACCCATCTAGGGCAAGACTGTCCTGCTTGTTGGGCTTTCCTGCCTCAAATCATCCCTGTCGCTAGCCTGGCAGGTCCACCTGATCTGAAACAAAGCTAGTAGGTTGCTTCAGCTCCCAAAACACAACAGTCCCTCATCCCTGCGGGTCACCAGTAAGTTCTGAAGAACAGAGGAGGAGAGGAACGTGCCTGCCAGTTTGCAACATGGGGTTCCCATGAAGGTGAGGAGCCCAGGCTGAGACCACTTAACCAGCAGGGCACTCGCTGTCTCATGAAACCCAAGGTGGGGATCAGTTACCCCCTGACACCGCTTTCAATGGAGCGGGAGCCCGAACTCCTGACACGGACACTTTCCCCTGTAATTTAAGTAGCATCCACGTCACCCAGGCATTGGCTTCAAGCACAGACAGGTCAAGTCACCACTGAGGGCCTTCACACAGCACCCATCACTGTGTCACTCATCCGCTAATGGCTTGGGCAACGGACAGGGCTGGAGGACTGCAGCCTGAGCTTGAGGCCATGAGGAGCTTCAACAGCAGAAACCAGGACCCCCACAAGGCTGCAAATCAATTTTCTATCTTAAATAACATTAGGGACTGTCTGGAGCATAGCCGGCCAGGCTGGGACGTGCAGGTGCCTGGGCTGGGCGGCTCACCAGGTGGTGTAGGTGCGAGCGAGAAGGAACCTGAACTCCTCAGGGAAAGATGTGCAGGTCCACACACCAAAGCCTGGCTCCAGCAGGCCACACAGGGATTAGGTGCTGCTAAATCTGGGTATCAGTGGACAAAAAAATAAATAACCACACACCAATGATTAAAAATGGCACGTCCCAAATCTTGAAGATTCTGAAGCTTCCGTTAGGAGAGTATGGCCACGCTGGATGTGGAACTTCACTGATGTTCAGAACCTCGTAGAACTAGAACCAACCACCAAAAAAAAAACTTCCTTGCATTGAGTGGCCAGACTATAAATTTACCCACTAACAGAAGGGCACTAATTAATACCTACAGGCAGGACTCACCCTGCTACACAGGCTCCTGCCTGTCATCTTTGTCTTCTGGTTCTCTGCAGCGTCTCACAGACACCATCCCAGCAGCGTTGGGTTTTCCTTTCCCTGTTGCATCTTTCCTGTTGCCAGGCTCCGGCACCAGCGCGTTAACTGGCCCCGCTGAGAAGCACTGGCCCCAGGAGTTCAGCTGCAGCTCCATCAACATCCCCCACCCGCACTCAAGCACCTCCACCTCACTGGGGAAGGGCTGCCTCAGGACTTGATTTTGGTCTCTTCCAACCATAACCATTCTATGATTCTGCAATTTTAGGACTGGGGTTGAACCAGCTCTATGGACCAACCCATTTGTCCCCTCAGCAAAGTCCAATTTATACCTTAAAATTTGCCTCTTCAGGAGCTGGCTGAAGAAACCTCTGAGTTTTTCATGCTCTGGTACGCAAGTGCGTTCTATCATTAAGAGCACTAGGAGTAACCCCACCCATTGGGCCCTGTTGCCCTACCACCCTGTGAGGGCAGCCCCAAACCCAAACCCACCAGCTTCCCCCAGGAAACACCTGCTCACAATTCAGACATCTGGGGACCCACAGGGAGGGAGACAAGAAACCAGAAGTGTCAGTTCAACACTGCTTGCTCCCATTTCCTACCAAGTTGCTCATTTCTTAAAACTCATGTTCTCAACTGATTTTTCTCCATGTTTTGCATCCTGAACCCTTTACCTCCTTCAGAAAGGACATCCAGGTCTGTCCAGTCTGAACACAAAACCCTCGCAGATCAGTCTTTCACCATCTTCCACAATTTTTTACCACCTAGTCTTAGACTTCCATAGTCTCTCCAGGTTAAACTCTTTAAAATGGGATTACGCCTTTGCTACTGAGACACCTCAGTATGACCCCCCCCTCACTTTAGTGCTTATTTATTACCATATGAGAACTGTAGTGGGTGACTAGCCCCGTGAGTCACTGCATTATTTGACCAGATCCAAAGCGCTTGCTGTGCCCTTGCCCAGTGGTGCATGACACCGCACCCCTCCTCCAACCCAGCAGCTTACCCTTCATTTACACCCAGGTGTGGTGCAAGTTATGTTTGTTTTACAGGTACACAGTTACCACACACCAGAACTGCAAGTTTACTATAAAATAATTTATTAGACAGCAATACACAGCCTTAGCAGCAAGCTTATATACATGCACATAAAAACTGCTGACTACCCTACTCGGGGACTCTAGCTCTTTTGCCCTTGGCCTTGCGGACCTCTTCAATCAGATCTTTTAAGTACTGAATTTCCTTACTAAGGGAATCTGCTTTCTCCTTCAGGGCCTGGTTCTTCTGCTCCAACTCTCTGCACTCCCCAGACAGCGCCTCCTGTTCCGCCCTCTTCTTCTGCCGGTAACGCGTGGCAGCTGTCTTATTCTGCTCCATCTTTTTCAGTTTCTTATCTATTTTCTTCTCTCCTTTCATCTTTGCTGACACTACCTTCTCTGCAGGATGGTCATAGGGTTTGGCCCGCACAGAGCCACAATTGGCATCTGCAGGGAACTGGCTGCCATTGGGGGATCCAACTGAATTGGTGGGACTATGTTGGGGTGTTCCCAGGTAGGAGTCTGGGCTCATGCATATTCCACTATCGTCAGAATGGTTCTCCTCCTCTTTCTCGGACTTGGTGATCACTACCACAAAGGTGGGGCCCTCCTGTTTTCTTTCTCCTTCCAGAACATCCACTTCACTACCTAATTCTAAACTAAATGAATGGTCTGGAGTGGAAGTCAGAGACCCTGGGGAGAGGGGAAAAGACCAAAGGGAAGCCAATGGGGCCATTGGATCTGCTCCAATTGGAGATTCAGGGAGATGGGTGATTAGGTCAGTTATCAGTGGAGGTTCTTTGTTGTGAAATTCCTGGATGGTAGGGTTAAATAGGAGATCACACGTGTCTTCCAACGTGGCCATCAGGTCGTCTGGTGAGACGGTGGCTTCCAGATGTTCCATACCTAACAGGGCATCAAAATCAAATTCCTTCAGATCCATCTTCTCCACCATCCACTCCATGCCAGAGAAGGCATCCTCTGCACAATAAAATAAATAGTATTTCAGTAAACCAGCAACCAATGCAACTCAAGCTTCTGAAAACAATCTAGAAACTCATCATTTAATGTCTTCCCTATCTTTTATGTTGGTACAAAAAAACTTAACCATCAGAAAAAAAAATCCTGCCATCTAGCTGCAGAAGACTGCAGGGTACAACGTAAGCCATCAGCTGTTCTGACATTCCATCCCTCTTACTCCCAACACCAGAAGAATTTAGGGACATCTGAAACATATAGCCATGCACCTCTGCCAGGGACTAGTACCATAACAGATGGTATGTTATTAAAAGGACAACAGAAGCGTCACTTCACCATACACCAAGCCGGTAACCAACAATTCTGTGTTGTGTAAGCAGTGTAGTACACACACTTTTTAAGTAGAGGTATGTGTCGCAGGTTGACTTCACATTTAAGAAAACCTAGCACTTTAATTTTTTAATCAGAATGTTATTAAGTATATTGTGTCCCACTGTAATTGATGTACTTTATGCAAGAAGTCTTACCCTGGCTGCTATCTATGGTGTTGCCTAAACTGTCCACAGCAAGCCAATTGGAGGAGACTGCCTTAGCCTTGTCGCTGGAGAACCCATGCGAACTGAGGGGCTCGGCCACCTCCAGGTAGTCATCTAGGAGTCCCAGACTTTCCTCAGCCACCGAACACGGCTGGCTGAAGGGGGATAATGAATCCCCCAACAGCATCTCGTTGTTCAAGAGGCTCATCTTCTTCAGTTTTTAATGCTTTGATGTCAAAGGATGTAGACAAGTAGAGGGTCTTTTTGTCGACTACAGCAATGCTGCTGTGTGGTGCCTTGAAAAACCTGCGAACAGAACTTCAATTTATCAGTATTTGTTCAAACAGCACGGTAGCTTTTTAAAAAGCAGCGCCCCCTCAGAANCCCCCCACCCCCCACCCCCACGCCGGCGGCCGCCATTTTGTATCCTGCCACGTTTCCACCGGGCTCCCAGCACCTCCGGCTGCCGCCCGGGCTCTCACGGGGTTGAGCCGCGGCAAGAACCGAGGGCGCAGCGCTGGAGAGGAGGTGGGGAAGNNGAATCCCCCAACAGCATCTCGTTGTTCAAGAGGCTCATCTTCTTCAGTTTTTAATGCTTTGATGTCAAAGGATGTAGACAAGTAGAGGGTCTTTTTGTCGACTACAGCAATGCTGCTGTGTGGTGCCTTGAAAAACCTGCGAACAGAACTTCAATTTATCAGTATTTGTTCAAACAGCACGGTAGCTTTTTAAAAAGCAGCGCCCCCTCAGAAAGCATGGCGGTACTCTTACAGAGTTGCCTGACCTCGCCATTTTGGGGGCTGCTGCTTGCCTGCAACATCTTTACGCTTTTGGATTTCTTGCTAGAGGCTGGCCAGGGCCGGCCGCGGCCTCCAGGTGCCGGTCTCCCACCCGGGGCCGCCCGGCTTCCTCATGCCCAAACATGGCCCCGGCCGCCGCCGGCCCCGCCCACCCGGGGCCGCCCACGCCAGCTGCCGCGGCCATTTCGCGATGCCGCCGCCTCCCTCTACCCCCCCACCCCCCACC
>VWZL01001522.1:0-40164 GCA_013396915.1 Stercorarius parasiticus | reverse complement strand
ACCTTTTAAGCCCGTTTCCAGCGGGCTATGAAACTCCTCCAGGCGATCAGGGCAGACCTATCGCTACGGTATTAAGGGATTACAGTACTGCTGCCAGCTAATGAACAGCCCCCGTTCATCTACTCGGGACGATACATCAAGCGCTATTTACACCCCCCAAACCCCGATGCCTCCAATGCCCCATTTCCCCCCAGCTAGAGCAGCATTTCCCCCACGCGGGGTCAAGAAGCCCTCACGAGGAATGTGCTGCTGTTAACTACCACGAAAACCCCATGAAACGGAAAAAAAAAAAAAGAACCCTAACTTTCGGGAATCGAGTCTTCTTGAGCGATGTAAGAGACAGGAACTTCCCGTAACTTCTTGTAGAAATGGCATTTCCTGCCGTTTTTCACACCCGCCGCCCCCAGGGAGGTTCAGCTCACACAAGGATGCCCCACGCACACACACACCCCACAACCCCCATCTTATTACCCAGATATTATTTTTTTCCCCGGGAGATACCCACCATTACCATAGGGGTGATAAACCAACCCCAAAGCCCATTTAAAAGGGGAGAAGAGGGCGACTAGCCACACACAGGGGAGGGCACGCCCGCCCCTCACACATAATACTCACGCCATGGTTGCAGATGCCGGGGATGTGTTGAGGCCGCTGCCGCTGCTGCTGCCCCTGCTGCACTGGCCGATGCCGCCGCTGGCCCTGCCGCCCTTAAAGAGCCATGGCGGCCAGGGGAGGGGAGGCTGCTCCTGTCCGCGCCGCGCGGAGGAAGGTGCTGCGCGCAGGGACACTTACACCGACTGTCTTCTTTCAGAGACTGACACACAATGAGGTGGCACCGCCCGCGCGCCGCCTTTATATACGATGCGCCTTAAGCAAAACGAGATCCGGCTCTGAGGTGTCGTTCCGCCAACCGTCACCTCTCTCTCACCGGCGCCCGCCGGGATGTAGCTTCCCTCTCTTTGGGCTTCCCTCCTTCCATTCTCCTACGGGTTAGCCGCAGGAGCCGTCGACAAAAGCTACGACTCCACGACGGAGCAACAAAGGAGGAGGAGTGGAACTATATGGTGTACGTCCGCGCCGGCCATCTCCCCGCCAGGCGAAGCCGCGTCACGTGACCGGAGCAGCTGAGGACGCTCCCCCCCCGCGGCGGGGAGCGAATGGGGGGGGGGCGGGGGTGGTTTAACCGCCAACAAAGACGGGGCGCTGGCATAGGAGGCATGACGCAGAGCGCCACGTGGGAAGGAGGGGGCGCTCATTGGCTGGAGGGGAAGCTGTTCACGTGCATGGTGAGCTGCCATTGGCCGGGGCCCGAAGGAGGACAGATGCTGAAGGCATGGGCGGGGGGCGAGAAGGAGTAGCCGGGCCGGGAAATGGCGGCCGGGGGAGGGAGGGGAAAGGGAACGGTGCCTTCGCCTTTCACCGCAGCCTAGCGCCTTCGCGGACCCGTCCCTCTCGAAGCACCCTGTGTTCCCCCCCAGCTGTTAATTTCCGACGGCCCCTTTTGTTCTCTATACAGTATAAAGTCCTGATGAGGTCAGGCCGGAGCTGGTGGCGCTGGCGTGGCTCCCCTGCAGCGCTGAGGCGGCAGGATGCCATGGCCTGCTCCCTCAGATAAGGTGTCAGCCCAGGGCCGTGTCGCCTTCCCTCCCTGCCTGCCCTGCATATGCAGAGCTCAGATTATGTCTGCTCCGGGGCATGGGCTGCATGTTTACGTCAATGATGGCGCCTGCGTTGCTGATCCTAGCCTGCCGGCCTCGCAGTGGCCATGGCATGGTACCGACCTAGAGTGGTTTGTGCAGAGCTTCTCTGGAGAGCTGTGCTGCTGAGCAGCCGACAGCATGAGTCTAATTAGTGCCTCGAACCTATGCAGGAGCTGAAAATGAAGTTGGTTATTCCCCAGCTGAGGAATGAGAACTTCCTCTCCCGACCTGCAGTTTCACGCTGACACGGTTGCCTCTCTGTTCTCTGTGCAGGCGTTACTCAGGCTGATGTGAGCATTAATGGATCACCTACATAGCCTTGCAGCTGTAAAGGGCAGTGTCACCTTGGAAAGTTTTTAAAGTGCAGTTTCACATTATGTTTTATCCGAGCTAAATCAACTTGCTGCTAGGAAAGAAGGAGGCAGCCCTCTTCCCCCACTCTATTCCTGGCTACACGGTTCCACCAGCTGGTCTGGTCCTCAGTAACCCAGGAGGAAACTCACAGGGGTCAACAGTTTTCTGCTGGTTTCAGTCCCTTCATCATTTCACTCAGGTGAGACAAGCGTTAGCCAGCTGTGTGCTTTCCTCACAGTGTCAGGGTTATCCAGCTTCAAAATGGTTGCTTTTCCACGTTGCCAACCTCGCAGGGCGAGCTTCCGTAGCTGTGGTGGGTCCTTGCTTGTTCAAACACCATCGTCCTGCAGGTCAAATTGCTCTCAGCTACTTCTACAAAAGGCTCCACTATTTTCCAGTTAGGGCCTCAGTAGTATTTGTGTAAAGCCACGGCCTTCACCGAGTTTGCCCAGGTGTAACTGGCTGGAACTTATTAAACGACTGATAATTTCCTAGGACAGGCATGACCCACTGTCTACTTTTAGCAGTCTGATGTTACCATCATCACTGCAAAACAGAATGTATGTCTCCACATCTGTAAACTGAATATTAGCTGCTGAATGAAAAAGGCAACTTTTCCTCCATGTTGGTGTGTTGGGGTTTTTCTGTGTTGTTTTGCCTTTTTTTCTAGAAGCGAGCACAGATTTTGGAATGACTCATTAAAACAGAGGAGGCAGAGAAAAACGTCCTCCAACGCCAGAAAACACCACAGGAGCAATTGAGCGATCTAAGATTGCCGCTTTGATAAACACACCACGGAGCAGGCAGATCTTGCTTCAAAGCAAAATTTAGAGGATGCGACAGCTTTCAAAGAAACCAAGTGGGTGATTGGCTGGGCAGATGGGTGGACAGTATCTCCATGTCCTTACTGGCTAAAGGAGAGCTCTCACATCCCCTGCAGTGCCTGCTTGCCCCTCCTTTAAGTGAAAAGGGTGATTGTACAACTGTAATCGTAGCTAAATAAACAGAAGTGCTATACACACCCAATCCTTCATCTTGAAAAGATAATTATAGATTTCTCTGAAAGGACTCTGGGTATGTGTGAGCAAGAATCACGCAAGCAAAAATGAAATATGCAATGAAGAACTTAACCTAGATCTGCCTGTTTCCTAGCTGCCTGGTTTCCATTTTGTGTGGAAATTTATGTGGAAATTTGTCTGTGTTACGAGCTCCAGACAGAATTTTTTTAACGATCCCCAATCCAAAAATTGAAATCAAGTAACCAGAAGCCACCCATTTAGTGACCAGCGTATGTTCCCCTGTTTCCTGAAGGACTGCGGAATTACTGTCGTTATATAATTCCATGAGCTACATCCCCAATTCCTTTATAAATCATCTCTCTGCATTTGCACGTATTACGTCAGAAGTTTCTCCTTTGTGGCTAGGGTTTTTGACCGAGGTAGAAGGCACTTCTTTAAGCCCAAGTAACAATTCCTTAGGAATTTTTGTACAAAAGAAATGACAAGTATTTCCCAATCAGAGAACTACTAGGTGCCTGCTACTAGCTCAAAAGTGTCTAAAAAGCGTTCCTTTTCTGTATTACAGAATACATTTGTGGCTCAGAGATTGAGAAGTCTGTCAGCCCTGAAGAAAACTGAATTTACAGCGCAAAAAGGTGGCTTCTGACAGAAGAGTAATTTGTGTGCATGGTCAATGAACTCCTGCTGATGCGTTAACAGCTTTAGCATGGTGGATGTGATTTTCCTGCCCTGGGTACCGGCACCTCGGCAACAGAGAGCTCCTGTGATAAGTGAGATCCATCCCCACCCAGAAGCGAGGGGCCAGCCGCAGGCGAAAGGAGCTGCTGGTGCAGAGCTCGCTGCAGGACGGAGGTCACAGTGACCTTGCTGGGGAGTGATGAGCTGCCCTGATAAATACAGCACTGCAGAAAGCCACCTCCAGCGGAAGAGCAGCATCGGGAGGTGGAAAACTAATACTCCTCTGTTCACCCTCCTCCTTCGTTAAGATGGAAGGTCAATATATGTGCGTGCTTGCTTTTTTTATTTATTATTTTTTTAAGTTAACATAGCAAAGGAAAAGAGGTTTTCTCCTTCCACCAGCAAGTATACAGGAGATAAACACGTGGCATGCTATGTTATTAAGTACACAAAAGACAGTGAGGACGTAAATGTTTCCATGGTAACATCTCCTCGCACAGTTTAGACCGTCATTATAGGATGCTCTCAGGGACTCGGGGTGGGGGAGGGAAGTACTCGTGGGCCTCTGCAGCAGGGGAGCGAGGCAGGGGGGCGAGTACGTGGTGCTGGGGCCAGGAGGGTAACCAACGACAGTAATGGAGATGTTTGCTCTTTCCTGGAGTGCTGGGAGAGCCGCAGCCAGGGAGAAGGGCTGGCAGACGCTGCATCACCATCCCCATGGTGGCACCGGGCAGGCGGCTTTGGGCCCCCACTGAGCCTCAGTGGCCCGGTGAAGGGTCATACGGGCTTTTGGCTTGCCCTGGACCCTGCTGGGGTGGCTGGGGAGGACGGGGCGTTGCCGGCTTTGTAGAAGGATGAGTGCGAGGGCAAGTCCCCGAGGGGATTCTTGTGATAATTTCTTGTCCTTTGAACCTTCCATCAGAAGGGACAGGAAGCCTTACCCCAGCACTTCAATCAGCAAAGCATTTCCAGAGACCAGCAGGAATTTTTCCTGGAGACAGAGTGCCGAGGGAAACACAACAGAGGAATGAGGTGAAGCAGCTATACATTTTGAGCAATTTTGAGTGAGAATCACCTACAGCCTCTATGGCACAGGCTAATTTGCAGTGCTCGGTTGCTTCTCTCCTCATGCGGCACAAACAGATATCTGAAGGATCTTTTCTGCCAGATTCTCATCGTAAGCTCTTTAGGAATTGCTTATAGACGTTCCATTTCAAAACTAGATTGAAAAGCAAATATATGTGATTAAAGACCAGTCTGGGAGGTATTAGCATCCATCTTTTATTACGTACAAACAGAAAATAAGTTAGCCATATGCTCTGCCTCATTTGTTTTGGACACTAGCATACCAAATGGAATCTCTAATAAATCATTCATTGCCTACCTACCCCCTCACTGTCTTCTGTTTCCATCCTGTTATGTAAATATCACTGACATTTGAAATGAGAGTAATAAAAAAAAGGATTAAATCTGCAATTTACATTTGCAACTTACAGTTCAATTATTTTAGACAGATATGGAAACAATCCTGGTTGTCCACCTACATTTTTCTTACTGAACAAACGTGGGCATGCCAAGCACATGCTGATAGCTCGCAAAATATGGCTCTCCAGAGGCCTAGTTACTCAGAATCAGCCAGGCTGTGGCCAGCTGCCACATGTAAAAACATTGTGCAAATCTGGTAAGAGGGGAGGTAAGTTTTAACTTGTAACTTGCCCAAGCATGAATTTCCTGAGCAAAGCTACAACTGGTTGAAAATGATGTTTAGCAAAAAATATGTGCGCAGGGGGGTAGGAGGGGGTGATGACTTTTGTTCAGACCATCGGGGGATTTTTTTTTTGGTTTTGTCATTGTCCAGCCTTGTTTTATTACGATGAAAGTACTTGGGGGTCAAGAATAAACCCTCGTGTGTATTAGCACATGTGGGAGCAGTTTAGCACACAAACAAAAGCCTTCCAGTTGTCCAAGCAATAAAAGAACAGAAACATGTCTCATGGCAGCTCTTGTTCCTCACGGGGCTGTAGTTAATGTGGCCCCTGCTGCAGACTGTGAGTTCGGTGTCTATCAGAATGTAGGTATCTGTACCTTACCAGCATTTGCTGGAGTCACATGTGCCAGGCGCCTTGTGCCTTCCTGTGCGAAAGGATGAAGACGAGAGTGGCAACGCACATTCCTTCTTTTTCTAGCAGTGCAAAGTTAGCAAGAACCGAGGCCTGAAGAGCGGGTACAGCTTAAGAGACTGCAGCATCTCAGCCAGCCACAGACACCAGTGGGTGAGTTAACAGCCCATCGCCGTCTCAGTGGATTTCTCTTTCACTGTCTCGGTGCCCCTTAGACTTGTCAGAACAAGGCCACCTTGCAGCATCAGTCCAACGGCAATTACACTGCTCTCCTGAACCTGGTATCTAAACTAGCGGCTTTGGCTGAGGCACATGGAAAAGTTACTTGAGTTATTTCAGCTTCTCTGTTCAGTGAGGGGGGATGCACAATGAAAGGCTCATAATACCACACTATGCTCTGTGTGCTCCATCTGGGGATTTGTTTTTCACTTCACGTAACTTCAGAGTGTCTTGATAAGGCCAGGAAGAGAGACTGTGAATGGGTACACCCTATTAATGAAATAAACCAGGATCCTGGGGATATCTCGTGTGCGTGTGAGATCTCTTTGTCTCTGATGCTGGCAGGCAGCTTCAGCAGGAACACTGACAAACCATGTAGTTCAGATGAAGCTCTGAAACTCATCTCGGGATAAATCACCTTTGAGGCTGTAGCTCCCCAGGTCCCTGGGGAGGAACACTGCAGACATTATTCAGTAATATTTCTCAGCTCTTTGTAGGCAGCAGCTGCTTGGTGGCTGGAATTTACCGGTAGACTTCAATCTGTTTTAATACATACTTGTTTACAGAGGAGAAGAGAGAAACTCCTGGCGGTTGTTGACGCAGTTGTGATATCATTCAGTTTATAGCTTTTTCCTGAATCACTGTTATTTTCCCTCCTAAGGTCTCTTGTTAGGAGATTTGGCAAAGGATGCCAGATGCTTTCAGAAAAGATGCTTTCCGAAGATGCTTTGAGACAGCTCTGCTCCCTGCACTTGCACATGGGCTTGAGGGTGGCCTCAGCAGAGCTTCCTCAGATGTGTTACAGGGGTACCAGCCATGGGCAAGCTGGAGAGTAGTCCCCAGAGAAGACTTTGTGGCCAAAGTATCATATTTTGCTGTAGCTTCTCAATCCACTGCCCTCCTTACTGATTCACTGTGGTGCTTGGTGAGGGAGGTTTGCAGTTCTCTTAACAGGAGGTTTCTGTGCTTGACTACTGAGAGCACTGGTTTGAGACTAAAGCCAGGTCTGTCTGAGGAACCAGCCACGGCAACCCACCTCAGCTGGGGAGGTACTGCTGACCTGCTCTTTTGGCACTCAGAGGGTGAGACTTTGTTGTCGCCTTGTCTTGGGATTGCAATGACGGTGGACATCTCCTCTGGGTCTGAAGGCAACGTAGGCACTGTTAAGGAAGGTAACATTTGAGCCATGCACCTTAGTGGTGCAGTCATGCTGAGCACTTATCAGAAATAGAGGTCTCCCTCAGGCAGGGTGAGGCTTTTTTGACCGCAAAAGGGTGAAGTCTGTCCCAGGCCACAAGGCTTGGGAGTCCAGTCTGCTGGTGACACCAAGTATCTTCATTTGCAGTGCAGAGTGATGCACTGAAGATGGATCACTCTTCTTTTTATTAACTTTCTCATCTTACATAAGAAAGAAATTTTTAAAAAAGAAAGACGAGAAAGGTTCCTAATCCAAATCACTAGCTCATTGTTCAAGAAAAGACACTGGACTAGATGCTTTCTACTGTCTCTTTGATGGCCACAGGCAGTGATTTGGAAAAGAGAAGGTTTGTGCCTTGGTCACGCGCTTGCCTCAGCAAAAACCAGCCTCCACATGAATGCCAGGCAGCTGGGACCCCTGCCAACGTGCTCTCTAACAAGCAACGTGGGAGCTGCGGCTCTGTGGCCTGTGGGATTACTGCGTCTTGTACTACCTTTGCTTCAGCGTATCTCGGGCCTTCTGACAGCGTTTCACCACCGCTATAAACAACCAGGAGTTGAACATAATTCAGATTATATTATCTCTATAAGTGGCGGTAGTTATTATGTCCAAGGCCGTAACTATCCTCTGTGCTAAATAAATTCAAGAATTTGAAGGCAAAAATGTCTCTCTGCCATGCTGCTTCCAGGAATGATTGCTTCTCTCCTTTCAAAGGGGGTAAGGAGCCTGCCAGGGCATTACGGGTTTTGAAGTAATGTCTGTTGTGGGACAGGTGAAAAGCCAAGGCAGTCCATCATTTGCCATCTATGCCCTTGTGTCTGTTGCGTGCTAGGTCTCTGTCCTTCGCAATGCTGAGCAGAATGAGACAAGAGACTCCTACATGACTGGGATGATTCCAGTGTGATGTCTGCTGGGACAGTATATCACCCCTGTGCTTCTGTGGAACAGTGATGATTCCACCACAGTGAGAGGCAGGGGAAGGGGTGGGCTTGCGCTCAACCGAGGGAACTCTTGCTTAAAAAAAGGAAAATCCAAAACAAACCCAAAAACTCGAGCAAGCAACTTTTGCCCATTATTTGTATGGAAAAGGCTTTTCATGAAGAATGTGGTTAGAATTGATATATATATATTTCCCCCGAGAAGCTTAGCACTGAGTGTTAATAGACAGATCAAAGAACTACTTAGCCACTGGAGCCAGGGAAATTGAACCAGGGCAGCAAAATAAAAATCAATCTGACATTTAGTGTGTTTAAAGTGATTTTGTTCAGAACCGACTTCTGCGTGAGTACTTAGGAAAGCTTAAGATCATGAAAAGTTCTGAGTTCTGTGAGCCAAACTCTGTCTCCCACTCTCCTGCTATTTGTAAAATGACAAGAACGCTTTCTACGCACAGAATGAGTTCAGCTCTTCCCTGCCTTACCTGCTGGTCCGACCACCTTGCCTTACCATTTGCAAGATTATTCCACAGGATCACATACTATAAAGATACTGTTAGCCTGCTCACCACCACATTTCTGTCTCTGTGACTTGTGAATAATGCTGTCCTCCTCTGAGTATGCCAGTAAAACGTTTATGCTGTGCTATCTCTGATTGTGTAGGGGACACATTTACTACATGATAGCTAGTTTTAAGAAGGTGTTGAGTCTTAAAAAAAAAAAAAAAGGGAGGGGGAGGATATTTCTTGAATCCCTGAGGTCATAAACTCTCATCATAACTTAGCCTGACAAGGATAAAGAAGATAAAATCCAGGCACCTCCAACAGTTCCCCCAGTGTCTAGACTGCAGCAGTCCTCCTAGGGCTGGAAGCCAATCATGACTTTCACTGGTAAGAGGGAAAATCTCCTATTTTGTGCATCTGTGAGTAAAGCCCAACATTTCAAGATCCAGTCCCAGATTCAGTGAGCCATTGCTGGAGCCATTGAATCATACCTAGTGCGGGGTAGTGGGCCAACATATTTTATCTTATCTGGAAGAGAAACACCTCTTTTGGAAGAGGCTCCTCTTTTTTTTCCATGAGACTAAATTTAAAAAGCAGCAGCTGTTTGTAGCTTTTCTGGAGTTTAGAATATTAAAAATAAACCTTAAAAAAATACAGAGGTGATTAAGTATTTGGGGAAAAAAAAGAAACATTCATCACGCCGTTCAACACTTCAGCATGATAATCTCAAATTTGGGGTAGTCATCCTCTCTCCCCCAGCTTAAGAGTAGCTACAGAATAGTCAGGCTGGAATTTATTTATTTTTAAAATTAAGGGATGCAAAAATAACTAAGTAAAACGTAAGCTCAGCTATAGTCGCTTCCAGGACAGGACTGTGGTTATATAACAAAGCAGGCAAAATATTTTGCTTTTTCCAAAATCCACCTTCCTCCTAAGCTGTTTGCTCCTTAGGCTAAGAACAAAAGAGATGCTGAGTCTTTGCAGCCTGGAGAACCATTTACGCTCCTTTTCTTTGTAGCAACCTTTTCCATGCTTGAAATAATTATCATGACTCCCCTCAATTATTTCTTCCCTACATTAAATGAACCCATATCTTTTGATCTTTCCTCCCTGTTCATGCCGGGGCAGCTTTTATGGGAAGGTGCAAACTGCTGCATACATTAAACACTTATTGCGAGCTCTACTTTTCCATGGGGCTCTACTGCAAAGAGCTTCGATAGAGCAGACACAGGCCCCTGGCACAGCGGCTTCCTCGCTGCCCCAAGGCTGATGATGGGATAAGAGCGGAGTGCATTTGGCAGCGGACAGGACTGGCATGAAGAAACCAAGGTGTGACTGAGCAAGGGTGGGGGAGTCCAAACAAGAGTTTTAATATTAAAAGAGGCATGGAAGCCTGTGAAGTCTGGGGAGCCACATGAAAGGCAGGTGCCTGTCCGGGCACGCAGGCTATCAGAGAAAGGATGGGAGGCACAGCGCCATAATTACACATCATCTTGTGACCAGTGCGGATGCTGCCAGGAGCCGGCACGCTGCAGCACCGAGGTGATTGCTCTCTCAAGACAAGCTGTGGAGCGCCCAGGGCAGCAAAAGGAAAGCAAGTGAATCAGCAAGGGGCACGTCAGTCCCCAAGCACTGGTGTGGTGCAGAATTATGTCAGCATAAAGGTCGATGCACCGAGACAAAAGCAGAGAGATGCTCCTTTGTTTATAAACACACCAGAGAGAGCCAGGTTACTGTGGAAAGTCATTTTATTTCAGAATTTCACGCACTCTGTCACAGACCATGCACTTAAGACTTTCCCCTTTGCAAATCCACAGCCTCCAGGCCTGGGAGAGATGGGGCGTCATCTCTTCACTTCTCACTGCGAGTACCCACATGCTAAGAGCGAGGGCCCCAACAGCAGCTCGCCAGGAGGCAGAAAGCAGCCTCTTGTTTCCATAATTGCTTTTAAAAACAAGAAAAGAAATCCGTCTGGCTTGGAAGGATTAGCCATGGAGCTCAGCAGCGGTGAAATCCCACCGCTGAGCAAGTTGGTCCTCGCCCCGTGGTTACAGGGAACAAGACGACAGTCTCGTGGGAAGCTCTGGTGAGCTAAGCTATAGCAGAACACACCGAGGCCTTCTTGGAGCCCAGGCAGCAACCAACTAAATGCACATTCTGGGCCTCTTACAATCAATTTGTCTCAGAGCTGCTCTGCCAGGAAGGTGGCCGGGAGCTGCCCTTTTCACATTCAGCTTTCGGTCCTCCTGCTCTGTGCTACAGCTTTGACTAGGAAGGAGCCTACCTACAGGTAAGACGGCCATCTGGGCTGTATGTCAACACGTGTACTGCATTTAATACTGAAAGGTGCCAGTTTGAAAGACTCTGCAACAGTCTGTTTGACCCACAGGCTGGGTACAGCATTAGTGTAAACTTCCTGCATATTTACCCTACTTCTTCCCTGCCTCTGTTGCCCCTTATGCCTGACCCTGCTCTTGAAATACTCCTAGTTGCAGTGTCCCTGTGACCCATTACATCTTTGGCCTTTGCTGAGACTGCCACTGCCAGGGCAATCGCCTGCTGTGGTGGCTGCCTGTAGGAAGTGAGCATTTGCCTCCCGAGAACAGGCTTGTGGCTAGCTCAGAGGAAGGCGAAATTGAAAGGAAGAAATAATTAAGCGATTCAAGTGAAGTGGAGCAAAGTCTACAGAAAAGGCAAAAAGGCAGCTTCAGTCTCCATTTGATACACAAATTGAGCTAAATAGCAGCAAGAAACGGCCATAAAATATTAATTCATTAGGTTGCCAGGAAGAAGTAAAAAACATGCATGTAAAAAATTCCATATAGATATGTATGCGGCAACTGTTCTCAAGCCAGCTCAGACAGTGGCTTCCTCCTGTTTACGTCTCACCTTTTTTATATCTATAGTTTTGATCATTCCAAACACGTTGCTGCTCAATTCTGTGTGAAGACCATGGTAAAGACCATGGTATTGGAGTCAGCACCAAGTGAGGGGTGAGATTACACTGAAGAAATGAACTTACGGGGAACTCCTGACAACCCAGGTATTTTAATATTTTTGTTGACCTTCAAGTAATTAAAAGAAAGGGGAATTTCCCCCAGTAGCCTATAGGCTCCAAGTCTCATCTGTCTGCTTTTAGGGTAGGGAGGCTGACATCAGAAAGGCAGTGGAGGGCAGGGAAAGGAAGAGGGGAAAAAATCTGGAAACCAGAGTGAAGAGCAATCAACAGCTGACCAACACTGACTGCTGCAAAACTTACAAAACACAAAATCATACAAACAGAATTTCTGTTAACTTTTTATAGACTACAGACTTTATATACATACACAAATTTCAATGTACGCACCTGGCAGTCTAGAAAATACCAGTACCCTAAGGATTAAATAATTTAAAATGCAATGTTGCGTTATCACTGTATACGGAATACTATCTGACACGTTGGCTAAAATGGACGGATTGTCTGAGAAAGATGCTCCCTCCCTTATCTCACCAGCACTTGCCTCTAAAAAGAAAACAAGGGCTGAAGACTNTTCCTGCTTCCTCCAAACTCTGCTGCTGCCTCTCCATTGGCTAGACAGGCTGGACAGCAAGTGGGAAAAAGGTGCTAAAGCTAAGAAAAGGCAAGTATGTTTCTGTAACCATAGCTGCACTGGTCTTTTGAGAGACACAGCCCCAGACTCACTCTCCCTTCCCCTTTTTGAAGGCAGGAGGCCAGAAGGCTTAATGCAGAGTATACAGAGTCTACGTGGCTAGTTTAGGAGATATACACAGTGCAACAACTGCCCCCCAAAACCCACACCACAGTCCAGCAGCAGATGGGAGGGCAGCCAAGGGACAACGACCTGACAGCAGCCGCAAAAACGAGTGGGCAGAACTGCATTACCAACAGGTCCAAACAGACAGAATGGGAAGGTGTGCCCTCACCAGCTTTCTGAGAGTAGTTGTAAACTGGGAGCACTGGGAAGTCAGCGCATGGGAATGAGGAAGGGAATGGGACAGCCTCAGTTCTGAGGTGGGTGGGGAGGGGACTAGAACACACACAGAGAGCAGATGGCAAAGCCAACATATCTCTAAGTGCCAACTCTGCATATGTACCCTAATATCAGTGTGTGGGACAGAACTTTGCTGATGACACCAGTTCGGTTCTGTCACCTTCACGGAGTTATAGCTGGTGAGAATCTGGCTTACGTGTGCTTATTACAAAGACCTCTGAGGCATGCAGTCTTGCTTCCACTTCCTATAAACCAGAACAGCCATAAGGTCTTGGGGTAAAGATGAAAAAAAAAAAGTAATCCCTGTTCCCATGTGTGTCTCACACTCTTCCCCCATAATCAGCCTCTCTTCCTCTAGGCCAGAGACATCTAAGGAGCCATTCCCACCAGCAACACCCAGCAGATCTGGCTAGGCAGGAATGGCAAGCCCTGCTCCTTTGGCCTCATCACATAGACAGATCACAAAGGTTTTATCCTCCCCTACGACAGCTTCAGTGAGAATTGCCCATACTGGAGGCTGTGCTGCAGTAGACTGGACAAGCCTCAGCCCTTACTGCCGAACCCAGCAAAGGATGAGAAGGCTCCGTAGCAGCGGGAGCCATGGGCATTCTCCAAGTTTTACAGCCCTAAATACTGCTAGTGTAATCATTATCCACTTGGAAATACAAAAAATAACCCTATCCAAAACATCTCGCTCAGTCTTCTGCCCTGCACGACTGGGTCAAAGGGACCAAAAAAAAAAAAAAAAAAGAGAAAAGTGAGACAGTGTAGTACAGCAGAGGAAAAGAAACATGCGGCAAAGACAGACTGGAGGAAAGGAAAGGACCTCAATGCAAGTCTGCTAAAATTGTCACTGGATTTACCAGCCCAGTTCCACCTTCTTCAGACCAAAATGGACTCGCTGCAGTAAGTGTACTACAGGAGAAAGAAGTGCATAGTTTGATTTTTTTTTTTGGTAGACACTTAAACATCAGCAGAATTTATGCACAGATCTTAGAGCTGCAGTTTTAGCCTCTTTTCCCTCGCCAATAGGTACCTGTTGGGGCAGAGATGGTGGAAATGGACTAGTAGCACCAAGAAATTCAGTGGGAGCACCAACTCCACAGCAGGAAATAATAACAAACCAAAAGGGGAGAGAGAGAGAGAGAGAGAGAAGTGGAGGAGACACATTTCGCAGTCATCAAAGTCCATCTTGGCTAAACCCTATCAGCACTTCCCTAGGTAAGGCCCCATTACGTCTGCAGCAAGACCTCTGGCTCTGACAGAGAGCTGTAGAGGGTATAGCCCAACTCATCCACTTCTTCAGGGGTGAGCTCTGAAAACAAGTTCACCTTGGGGTTCAGAGCACTAGGTAGAACACCTGCCTCCAAGTAGCGGATCAACCCCTTCAGCGCCTGCAAGAAGCGATCAGCCAGCATGTCCTGGGACCAGTCGGACTCTTCTTGGGATAGGTGCAGGATCACATTGGTGAGCTGGCTGGCAGTGAGGTGACCCAGGGCCGGGTTTGACTTGCATACCGCTTTGAAGATCTTCAGGCACAAGCAACGGCAGCCGGAATCACACTGGTCCAGGGCCCGGAGGCGAGCTGTTTCTGCTGGCCGCAGGCTCAGTCTCCACAAATTGTCATTCTGGGCCAATCGATGGGGTTTGGCCACAAGGATGATATCACCCAGTGTCAGGGATGGTAGGAAGTCAATAAAAAGACGCCGTTCTGGATCATACTGGACTTCCAGTGTCAAATCTGCTGGGGGAGCTGCTGGACGGATCACATAATCCAAGAGAGACCCAATTGCTGGCCAGTTGATGGAGCCAGCTACAACTTTTTCAAAGGCGTCTGCTACAGCTTTGGGGGAAAGGTAACCTCCCACCACACAGCGGTCCCAGTAGCTGCTCCCACGGGGAAAGTACTCTGGGTTTTCCCGACGCACCAAGTAGAAGCCAGGAATGTTCATGATAGTGTCCTCCCCAGGGATGCACGACCACAGGTTCTGCTCCAGCATCAGAGGCACAATGAGCTGGATGTGGTCAGCTGTCACTACCTTTCACAAGAGAGAAAAGTCGGTAAGAACAAGCTTTCTCTCTCTGCACTCAGTTTTATTCACCATCTTTAGATAGCCTTCTGTTCAAAGGAACCTGGAATGAGAATTCAGCTGTCTCACTCTCCTCTCTGCGTGGGATTCACAGCCTCCCTTTGTCAAAAGGCATTCTGGAGGATTATTTCCCATAGTCAGTGGGACAACTCCAAGGTACAACCCAGGCTAGTGCTTATACAGTATGTACTATTTAGAGATCTTCAAATACTTCAGGACCTGACATGGACTGCACATAGATGAATCATTCTGCCTCCTACTGCTCTAAGTCCACTCCTTGGAAAAGAGATGCAGCTGGCTCAGGGTACAGCAACACCACATGGTAATTTAAAACAGGAGGCAGAGTATTACATTTCTAGACAAGCTTAAGCTGCCATGGTTTAATTATCCCATGCTACAACTAGGTACTGCCCTCACCCGGTCTGCCACATTGTTTGGAAAAAGGTCACTGAAGATCCCTTTTCACCAATGTGATTAAGACCCCAGATCTAAGTTTCACTGGACACTCAACACTCCATTCCAGAGCTCTGACTCAAAAAAAAAAAAAAAAAAAGTGTGCCTCTGAATCACTCACTATGGCCATGGGCATCTTGCCATCAAGGAGACATGCAGCAGGGACTGCTGTCCAATCCAGGTCTGTCATGCATTAAAAAAAAAAAAAAAGAGTAGGGAAGACCTACATGAATACATAGGAGTTCTAAGGGAATATCATGTATTTAGAAGGAGACAGAAGGGACAGAGAGAAAACCCAGGTCTACTGGAGAAACAGCAAGAAAAACACAGCTAAAGGGAGAGACAGAGGGGAAGGAAAGAAGGGCTGAGATAATCCAGAGAAATAAAACAGCAAAAAGAAATGCTTTGCAGACAGCGCCAGAGCAGCCTGGTCATGCCTGTTCAAACAGTACTGCAGAAATCAACGCCTGGCTCCACGGTGGGAAAGGCGACACCAGGAACCTTATTACAGAGGAATGCTGTGCTGAGCCAGCACTGCCAACAGGGAAGCCTGAAATGCCCCTGCCTAGTCAGCCTTCTGAATAATGACCCATCACGCGGCCCCAGGAATTACCTGCAGATCATCATACAGGCTGCCGCTGAGGTACATGTCACGCAGGGGCATGTCCGGCAGCTTGGCACGTAGGAAGCTGCGTAGCTCAGCGCAGATATCCACAGCTGCTTGCTTGGCCCGGGCCTGCTCATCCGCTGGGATAGCTACCTTCCTGCGATAATAAGCAAAGAGCTTTTCTTGCAGAGACAGACGAAGGCGGGATTTTTTCAGCTCCACTTGACTCCTCTTGGCAGATGGCTTGGGCTTTGTGGGTCGGAAAAAGTCTGCAAGACAGAAGGAAAACTGTTGATCTTCTGCAGTGTTTCACTGTGAACTGATCGGCAGAAGAAAATCTGCAGCACTGAAGTGCAGCCTCCTAGGTCTCAGCAGACATTTTGCATGCTTCACACAGGTACCAGTCAAAAGGGAGGTGCTGAGAAACTTCAAAAGATACTACTACTAGAATCAAAATGGATGAAAACAAGTTACTAGATTTGGAATTTAGCCAGAACAAGACTAACATCGTGTACAAGGAAGCAATTTTAATGGCTATGTGGGCAGTACCTCAGTTCAATTTCATCAAAAATTCAGCACCATTACCAGTTCAGAAGCTTTCAACATGATGCCAGACCAGCAGATAAAACACTCTTGAACAACCATCATGATCTCATTAAGTTTTTAACATTATGAGGGATTTTTTACAAATTATCAGCAAAACCCAGTCCTGACTAGGGTGTGAGATCAGAGAAGATCGTGCCACCTGGAAATGAAATAGTTGTTAGGAGTCTGATCAACACTTACGAGGATGGCGAGCTGACAGATCTTGGGGCCAGCAGAACTCAGGCAATCATAGCCCCAGTGAAAACCTCCCTCAGACTTTCATTGGTCAAAGAACAGAGAGCACACTCTTAGGCATAGTACAGCAAAACAACGCTCTACACTGCTGTCTGTGTTATTAAGTAATGTCTAACCTTCACAGATTCTCTAAGCCCCATTCTTTCAAACTGGTTTCCTAAAGAAATAAGTCACTGCTTCCCATCTATCTTCCAGGCTTCTCGTAACAGGGACCAAGAGTTTCAGGAGTTACCAGTGAGAATTAAGGAAGAATTACAGAGATCTTTGGAAGGGCTGCGGTACTTAACGGGTGTAGCGGCCCATTGTAAGGCAATCAGCTGTTGCACATTTGCTTGGCAACACGCACTTGGACATGAAGCATGTGCAAAATGGCTGACCAAGCTGCACACAGATGCATCTCGCCCAGCCTCAGCAGCTGCTGTCTCTTGTCCCACTGGGGTCTTTTGGACAGATTTGAGGTTTTGTGTGAAAAGGAAATAGCCTTTAAAACCATAGGGAACCAGACTTCATTGCCTATTAATGAAAAAACTTACTTTCCCATCTTAAGTTTTAATTTATTTTTAAGTCAAGAATGCAAGATGCTACCATCAATGGTTTTATTCCTCAAGCCTCATCTTTGGGGACTCCCATCAAATGATCTAGACCCCATTTAACACAGTTGTCTAGTTATTTAGCATTTCCTCAGTAGAAAATCCATTGCCATCCTGAAGCTGACTATTTTTGCAGAGAATCTGGAAATCAAGTTAAAAGCTTGATCCTGATTTTTATTTTAAATCTTCAAGTGTAAATCTGCTGAAGTGACCAGGGACAGAAAGTAAAACCAGTGAGAAAAAACAACCAAACACACATAAAAGACACTGACAGACTCTAAATTATTCATTGCCTCACTCAGAAAGATGACTGCACATCGCTTTTTATAGTCTGAAGACGACTAACTCAGTGATAAGCAGCACTAAACAGGCAAACAGCGTTACAGAAACTATTAGGAAAATGGTAGAAATAGTACAGGAAATACTGTTATAAATTGCTAGTACATTCCCAATTTTAATATTACCTTCTTAAAAAGGCACAAACAAACTAGAATGGTCCAACAAAAGGCAACAAAGAGCTTGAAAGGAATGGAATGGCTATCAGGAAAGACTGCACAGGTAAGTATTCAGCTTGAAAGAGAAAAGACTGAGGGACAATAAAGCTTAAGACCATGAAGTCATGAGAGGAATGAAGAATGCAAACAGATGACTATTATTCACTAGTTCCCAATCTGACTGCTAATTCTTGAAGTTACCAGTAGACTTTCTTAAAAGAAAAACATCAAAATCCTGGGCTAGACAGACTATTTTCTTTTTTCTGTGTTGCTTTAAATGAATACAGGGTTTATGGGCCTGGATGATTCTGTAATGCACGAGTATCACCCTGCGCCTTACCTGTTTCTGCAGCCGAAGGATCAGTGGGAAGGGTCTGCAGGGAGCGGCTGAGGTTAGTCTTCATGTCTTGGGTCAATAAGCGTGAGGAGGAGCCCAGCCAGTTTGGCTCTTCCCAGCTTCTCTTTCCTGACTGGCTCAGGCGAGTGGGGCTGCTGGGAGCACTGATGGCCCGGTCGTACATCTAAAGTGACAACACCAGGCACAGTTTGAGTTGTTAAGGGCCCAACATCTGCATTTTACCCATCCTAGTCCCGGCATCCTGGCTGTTTTCGTTTCCCACTCCATCTTTCCAGTGTCCCTGTGCACAGGTCCCCCACCCTGCTGTCCCACACCCTCACTCACCCGTTTGACAGCCAGCGTGGCGATGCCCAGCATAGCGGCTCCACCCACGCCCAGCACGAGCCGGGCGTTGGACAGCACAAAGTCGATGGCTGTACCAATGCCATTGTCATCTTTTTTCCCTTTACGCTGCCCAGCGCCTGCCATCTCACCTGGAAGAAGTGGGAGCATTAAACAAACAGGTCAAAACACATAACCCTAACAGTTCTCTCCCTTCTCCTCCACCCCACACTCACAGCTCTTGGGGTCTAGCACGGAGCCATAGAAAGGGACCACCTAACCCTGCAGCCTCTTTAATTATCTTCCCTCAAGGAGCTGCTTATTCCCAGACACGCCAGAACAGCACTGACCAAGCTCTGCAATCACAGCATTTCTATGCTTCCAGCTGCGTTTATGACCCGAAGAAAAACAGCCCAAATTTGATGTGGGGCTTCTAATCATTGAAGCAGGTTTAATTGTGCAATCACCTAATGCTTTTTAAAAAAGAAAGTAAGATTTACTTCAGCAATATTTTGCAACAAAATCCTGTATATCGTGTAAAACTCTGTGACCATTCAGGTCTTTTCCGTTTAATTTGTGCTTCTCAACCAAAGCATGGCTTTTTTTATACCAATTTATTTTCTTATTGGCTATTTAGTGCGTGTAATTTTGCTTACAGACAAGGCGGTGCAAGGATGGTCAACTGCTTGTCTGTAACAAATCAGAATCTTCCCAAGAGTTGACAGGGAGTCTCAGAGCATCCACTTGCAGACTTAATTTTTGGACAATGGCTGGTCTTAGATACTTCAAAGACACACAATAATCAACAGCAGAGACCACAATGCGCCACAAAGGGAACAACTTCCTTGCTTTCACCAGGCATTTATTCCTGCCCTCAAGGCTGGTGGGTTTGACTCTCGTACAAGTCATGTATAACATAAACATTAGTGTTTTCTTACACGTATACTCTTGTTTCCACCAATTCCCATTTAACCTGATCTTGATATTTAAAGAGTCTCCCTGGCCAACTACATGTGTAAAACATACTTTGCCACCGCTGTACCTGTAGGTGGATCTCCATCAAACTTACATGAAAACAAAAGAAAACTCTTCCAACCTGACTTCAGATCTGTTTTCTATGTCAGTTTCAACGGTTCAGAGCCTGCCTGACTTGTGTGGTTTAAAACTGCCCTTCGGTTTTTTTAAGGCCAAGCTACAAACTCAGAAGGAATGTTCCCACCTTGATGAACCAGGAATCCAGTCACTCTTCATCCCGTGGCAGAAAAAAAAAATGCATTTTCACAAAGCTAACTGTAATAGTAGCATGAAAAACATGATTAAATAATTGTAAATGACCTACCTGTGACCTAATGCATTTGTAAAGAGAACAGGAGAGCCCTCCTGGTGTGCCTGTGGAAGCACCTTGTGGCTTTCTTCAACACAGTGGTGGGCAGGGAGTGTTCATCATCTCTTTTAGTTGGTAAGTGGATTTTGGAAAGAAGAGGGAAATACGTGGGGCCAAAAGGAGCTACAGGGGAACCTCTAAACTAAGCCCCCAAGCTTGTTCTGCAGGAAAGCTTGCCCCTTCTCCAACTGTCTTTCCTTGTCCTCCAGCCGCTGCAACCCCTGGTTCTTGCGGAACTCGCGTCGGATGAAAGCGAGGTAGAAATCCCGGTCAGTGTAGCGTAGCCCACGGCCCTGGCGCAGCAGAGCCCGGTAGAGGGTCAGGACAGCCTCCCGGGACCACGCTGCCATGGGGGACGGGTGCGTGGATGGGCGACCTAGAGAGAGGTGACAAAGCATGGGACCCGAGTCAGCTTTTCCTTCTCCGTGGGACGCACCGGCTGCCGCCCCCGCCTCCATGCCTGCCCCCCCCTCCATGCCCGGCCCCACCGGCCCCGACCCCCTGCTCCATGCCCGGCCCCACAAACCGCCGGGAGGGGACGGGACGGCCTCTCTAACGGTGCACCGGTGACAACGGGCTCTCCAAGGGCGCACGGCCGCACGCCCTGTTGCGGGGGAACCGGCGGGGCCCGCGGCCTGGCCTTTCCCATGGGGGGCCGCCCCAGGGTCCATCGCAGCGCCCAGCTCCTCGCCGGCGTCCCGGCTGGAATCGAGCCCGCGGAGGCCCCGCAGGGACCGACCGCATCGCACTCACCGTGGAGGGGGAAGGGGAGACGGTCCGGCTCCCTTACGGCAACCGCTTCCCTTCAGCGGACCCCGCCGACACCTCCCCCCGGCACCACTCCCGGGGTCACCCGGCAACATGGCCGATCCGCTTCCGGGTCGTGACCACGGCCCCCCGCCAATCATAGAGCTGGCTCGGCGGGGGCCAAACCGTCCCTTCGGCGGAGGACTTCCGGCCGGCGCCGGGGCGGGGCGGCGGCGCAGCGCTGGCTNCGGGGAAGGCTGGTCTGAGGCGGCCGTGCCCTCAAGGGGTGACGGCCGCGGCTTCCTCGTCGGGGACGGCTGCGGGGAAGAGGCTGTGGTAGGGCGGGGGCCGGGGACACCCTGGAGGGCTGCGGGGCAGGGCTGAGGGGAGCAGGGGGTGAGTGAAACCCCCATACTGAGGCCTTCAGGGACCCGGGCTGTGCCTGGGTGGCCCAGGGTGGAGCAGATGCTTGCCACCTCGGCCTGAGCCATCACCGTGGCGGAGATGGGAGCCTCCCCTTCCCCATTAGGCCTGCAGCTGCCTTTGAGGCCGGGGTGGGCCCCAGCGCTGAACCCACCTTGGGGTTGTTCCACCATGGAAAGTCTCATTAGCAGCCTGGGCTTCATCTGCTGCAGTAAAACGGGCTGGGCCATTGGCCTCGGCAGCTCCATGTGCCTGCAAACGTGCTGCCCACAGCCTAGAGCAGCTGGAGCATTAATGGGTATTTCCTTTTGTCATTCTGGCTTTGAGGGGCCCAAATGCCATCGGACGGCTTCGTGTGAGAAAGGGGAGAGTTGAGCATGCTGCAGCAAGTCAGCGTCCACAGCGCAGGCTGTCATGGTCACCTGGGGCTGTGCATGCTGGCTGCCTAGGGTAATGCGGGGGTAAATGGAGAAGGTTTCTTTGGTGCTTCAGGGTAGGCAGAGAGCGGTGGGTTAATGCTGTGCGTCCAAAGGTACCTCTGACTACCCTGATGCTTTTTACAGAATAATTTATCAAGTTCAGGCTCCTGATCTTTATCTCCAAGGAACCCCAGGGCCTAGTCTGGAAGTCTCAAGGGCTCTGGGAGAAGCACAGTTGCCGGCAGCCTCTCTGGGCTCTGCCTGAGGAGATGGAAACAGCTTCCCAAAGCCAGGACCTTCCACCCCTCTGCCCAGGTGCAAATTCCCCTTTTCCATTCTCATCTTCTCTGCTATATGCCTACTGTGGATTCCTCTTTAGCCATCTCCTCCTCCCCAGGTCCTAACAAAATATAAAACATAACCCACGGGCCGTGCCTCCCATGGGGAAGAGGGTGAGAGAAAGAGCAAACTGTGTGTGACAGAGGAGAGCCACATCACTTCACACACTTCTCAGCGACACCAGATATGACAGCGATAGAACTGAGCAGGAAGAAAACCAGAAGCTCCAGACTGGCTTGCTCCAAGCCAATCTCCTCTTGTTCATTTCCTTTCTGAGATAAACAACCCCAATCGTTTTGATCTCTCTTTGTGAGCGAGTTTGCCATGCCCCTAATCAGCCCTTTCTGAGAAAGCTTACTTGAACTGCAGACAGTATTCCCAGAGAGGCTATGCTTCTGATTTACATAATAGCATTATCATATTTTCCATATTATTCTCCCCTTCTTCCTTCTGCATGCAAATATTTTGTGTGTGCTTTTTTTTAACCTGCAGCTACTCACAGAGCCAGGGTTTATGTGACATCCAGATCCTTTCCTGAGTTCCTAGAGACTGTCTGGAGCTTTGTAATTCTTACGTGCAAGTTGTGTTTTCTGACCTTGCAGGTGCCCAGTTAAGCCTTGGCAAATGTGTCTGGTTGCCCACTTGCCACATATGCATGTTACTTACAGCCCTTTCTGATCTCCTCAAGAGTCAATAGCTTTGAGTCATCTCTTAAAAATGCTTGGTATATCGCTCATCTTTGTTTCCAGATCATCAGTTCATATACTGAGTTATCCGGGACCTGGGAGACAGCATTCATATTCCCTACCCTTAACCTTCTGCCAGAATGAAAATCGATCTTTAAACCTTCCTCCCAGCTTCCTGCTGCTCCTCAGGTTGCTGATCCACAGAAATACTTCACTCCTCACAACAAGGGCTCTGTTGCTTCTGGGCAGGTGTGCTGATGAGCCTGGGTCCCCGAAACTCTCAATTCTGGATCGAAATTTGCGCAGCTGTGTGCAGCAAACCCATGATGCGCTTCAAACGTCTGCCGGATCAGGCTACACAACGGTGCACTTTCCTTGTGCCCTCCTGCCGTGGCAGCCAGGGACTTGCAGGCTTCCATAAGGGCCCCCTCCCCAGCCTGGCCCCCTTGGATTTCGCCTGTTTTAGTGTTTGTTTCTGGGTTTTTTTTCCCCCCAGGCTTGACGCCAGCTCCCGGGCCCCTCGCCAGCAGCTGCGTGTGCGTGTTGTGAACTCCTCCGGCCACGCCACACAGCGTGCCTCCAGACTGCCTCGGCCCCTCTGGGGAGGCCGCTCGCTGGCTCACCATGGCCACTGCTTGCCATGGGCTCCCCACACCACACAGCCAGGCACGTTCAACCTGTCCCTTTCTGTCTTGCAAAGAGAAGGGCGAGCGCAACAGCAGAGTGACTCATGACCTGTCGCTATCCCAGCTGCCCTGTGAGTGCCGGACCTCTGGTTACGTGCCGGGGGTTGTAAACTTGAACTCTGCCTTGAGACAGTGAAGCAACATCCCCTCGCCTCTTCCCAGTGTTTCCCAACCCGTCTGATACTCTGCTGACCCGCCGCACACAGCTACCCCAGCAGGAGCCACCCAAAGACTTGTGCTGCCCTGATGGGATGCTGCCCCGGCACCCTGTTGCCTGCAAAGCCCTGTTGCCTGATGTCTTCTTTCCCCATGGACCTGCTGGGAATGGGATGCTTCTCCATGCCTCCAGCCCTGCGTCCCTGCAAGAAAGGGAATTTACTTGCTACAACGGGGCAAGGTACAGGTGGAGAGGAGGGAGCACACCTTAGCTGTGTGCCTGGAGAACAATAACGACCTTTGTTTCCCCAAATGACTACGTGAGCTTGTGAAATATCAAAGGCAGCATGGGCGTTGGGGCACAATAACCCATGCTGTTACCCGGGATAAGGCACAGATGTCCCCCTTGTCCCCCGCCTCCCTGGGAGTCTCCAGAGCTACCACTCCTCTGCTGGTCTTCTCATGCTTGCAGCCGGTCCTCCCACTCAAGCGGCCACTGCCACGGGCTCTGATGGCCACCAAAAGCAGTGAACTGCTACTTCTGAGCCTGGCTTGCAGCCTCTGCTCCTGGCAGTCAAGGGCTTCCCATCACCTATTTTGCAAGGGCAGGACCATTCCCAGACAGGGACACATCCCAGTGCTGCCCGCCACCAGTTGCCAAACCCTCCTTGGGCAGCAGGGAGGTGAAAGTGACCCACAGAGCTGCAAATGGCAGCTTGGAGGGGCTCTGCAAGGTCAGGAGAAAAAACTGCACTTGGAAACAGAAGGCTGAGCTCTTACAGGAGCCAGAAAACAATCCCAAAACATGGGAGGGAAGATGAGTAGTGACCCATCAATGCCATCTGAGCTTGGGCTTAACATCCTTAATGTCTTCTAGTAAAATGGACCTTGCAAGAGGTCTGTTGGCAGTCTAACTCCACGCAACAGCGCTTTTTTTCATTGCAGCCCTATTTCTTTACTCTTCTCGAGCAACCGCAAGGAATAATGGCATCTGGGCTCCTGCTTTCTGGGGGCGATGAGCCAGGTGAGGCAGAGGGCTGAGGGTGGCTTCTTTCCCTGGACCCTCAGCAGCTTTGATGTTGAGCCCATATGGGAAGGAAGATGGGTGCTGAGGGAGGAGAGACCACTGGTACGCAGCCACCTTTGGCGGGGCATTCCCGATTTACGTCCAAGACCGAGATTTTAGTAACAAGAGAGTAACTAGCCACTCCGGGGAGCCACACTCAGGGTATGTTTTTGCCGGGGGGGTAAAAACAAAAAGTTCCCAGCCCAGCTGCTGTTGAAGTGGGGCTTTTCAGCTCCCCAACCCTCCAGCCCTGCAGCCTGGGGGGCTGCAAGCACTGGCAGTGGTGAGTGGCCTCCTGTGCGATGCAGAGCTGCCGCATCTGCGAGGGTCTGCACTGACGGTCACTGAGGAAGCTCATTTTTACCACCTAACAAATTGAAAATGCTGCTGTCATGCGCACCTTCATTCTCAGCGCGACTCGTGTTTCTTCAATCAAATTTCCCTGTGGCTGGTTTGGTTGGGGATTTTTTTTATTCCCTGGCTATTAAGAATACACACACACGCACACACATTTTTCACTTTGCCCCAGCTGCGTGCTGCAGAAGGTTTCCAGAGCCATTCAGAGACCCTGCTTTCGTGAGCGCTGTTATCCTTGCAATTTTGCATCGCTCTGACAGCCTCGTGGGCTTCCTGCGGGAGAGCTGAGAGCTTGCAGCTGGTGGCACCAGCCCCTCGAGCAGGGCTGTACGCACTGACCCCAGGCTTTTTGTACCCCTCTGCCTGCTGCATGTTGCGGTGAGGTCCTCCCAGCATGAACGTGGGATTTTGGGTTGTGTTAGGGGCGCCTGGGCTCCCAGCATTGCATGGGGTTTGGTCCCATGTACGTATATACAATCTGGGAAGGGCAGAGCTGCTATATCCTGCTGCTTCTCTTTTTTTTTTTTTCTTGGTGAAAGCACCCATTGTACATCTTGTCCCATTAAGTCATGGGTCCTTAGATGGATTTATTTATGTCCTGTTTGGGGAAATCTGTCTGCTTTTGGTTTTGCAGTAGTTTGACGTTCACTTCTGGGTAACAGTTTGAGTCAAATGCTTTAAAAACACTGGGAACCAAACTGAAGTGGGTAGATGTTTTCTACATTCTTTTATTTTTGCATGTGTGCCTGGTTCTTAGTAAGTGTCTGAGGGGGGAAAAAAAAAAAAAAAGATATGACTGATGATTTGTTGCTCTCTCTTTGGAAAAGGTCCAGACTGTGGAACAGGGCTAAAATGCCAAGAAGGAGTTTGCTGCATAGAGGCAGGCTTATAATATTATAATATTTGATTTTATATGTTCTCTGGGTAACATATTTTCTTTAGTTTGAGATCCTGGAGAAGTCATTTTAGATCTTTATTCAGCACAGCTTAGTCGCTCTTCTTCTCAGTTTTCCTTATTTTTAGAAAGGTGAAGTGTGGCTCCCAAATTAAATCGTTACTGGGATGGACTTCAGCCAAGAGGATCCACGGTTCAAGCTGTAAGGCACAGGAAACATAAGAGTAAAACAATGGAGTTTTATTTTGTATTTCATTTGGCAGGGTGAGGAGAGATATGGCCTTGAAAGATTTGTGTTCTTACATAGCTATAATGTTTTTCAAAAGACAGTAAGGACTATTTTATCTTCTCACTTTACTTAAAAAAAAGGCACACCCAGAGATGCTGGAAATGTCAGGATTGCCAAATTTTCCTTCGTTCCAAGTACAGGTTTGTGTTTGGGGTTCTCAGAGATGTTTACAGTAACGTCCCAAACCTTAGCTGAAGTGGGCTTATCCTTTACCCTTTCGCTGACCTGCTGGTCCCCGCCGCGGCTACGGAGGCAAAGCTTGTGGCAGCCTGGCCCCGAGCCAGGCTCCTCTCCCGACCATTCATGGGTTATACCCCCTTATGTCAGCCTCTCGCTTCAGTGACCCGGAGCTCTTTCTCCAGGTGGGACAGCTTCACGCAGCTCTCCTGAGGCCATTTTGCAGCGACAGAGCAAAGCCCCGGTGAAGGTTTGACACGGCTGGGGTATGAGCGTTGCCTGTGAGCCACAGAAACACGTGCCGCTGCCAGGAGCAAGAATATGCCTCCCTTCTGCCACGGCTGCGGCCAAATCCTCTCTGCCGCGGTGCTCTGGAAAGCAGGGCAGGCAGCGCCTGCAGCTGGGGGCACGTGAGCATGAAGCCATTTGCTGGTGATGCTCTCCAGGGCCGGGGGTGACCGTCTCCCTGGCTGCTCCACGGGCTGCCTGCCGGCCAGCTGGGACCTCACTGCTTCTGCAGCTGGGCCACTAAAGCAGTGAGATTTAAAAAAAAAAAAACAAAACCAAAACATAAAATTGGAGTCGTAATTAAAAATTAACTGTCCCAGCTAAACAGCATATTAAGCTGTGCCCTTACACAGGGAACAAATGTATCCAAGCAACAAAAACAAACAGCCAGCAAGCCAGGCTCTTGGTATCCCCCTTCCAGCTTTCTAAATGGCGCTGGTAAGTTCATATCAAAGTCACTGTGTTTCCAAGCACCCCGGTGTTTGGAAACAGCATGTCCATCCCCCGATCAGCAAACCTGCTGCAGGCATCAGTCAGGAACCATCTGGAGCTAGCCCTGCCACGAGCCAGAGACGGAGGGTCTGCCGCAGCCTCGGTCCCCACCGAGCGATGTTGCACCGAGCGGCACCCGAGATGAGCACGGGGCATCCCTGACATACAGCGAGAGCTTGGGGGAAACAGCCTATTTCCAGGTAGGTCATGCCAGAGCCCCTCCATGGTGCATCTCTCCATGTAACACCTCTTGGGGTACTGAAATTCTGCAAAAACACATGGGATTTACTCAACAATGGATGGTTTGCAGGCTCCTGGTTCAATACAGTGCTTCAGGCTCTGTATCCAGGATGCACACTGCACGTACGAAGATTCCCTTCCCATATTTCTTGAGGGATGCAGGGGGTTGACTCAAAGAGGGTGTAGAAGGCTTCTGGTGGAGCTGTGTGCCCCCTACATTCAGCTGACGGTCAGCGCTGCTCCTGCAAATGAGGGTCTCCACTATGGACTAGTTTGCAGAAGAGTCAACCCCTCACTCATGGAGGCATTTTGAGCTCCCGCAGCAGAAGCTTGTGTTTTCCAGGGAAAAAGGTCCTGGGTTCTGTCAATGCCTTCTTTTAAAAACTCATAAGAAACTCAAGAAATGCCATTTACATTACTTCTTAATATAAATGTCAGTGAAAGATTTCATGTTGGAGGCAAGAAAAATAACATGGGAGAACCTTTGACCTAGTCAACTCTCATTTCTTAAACTGTCTCGCTGAATTGCCATTGGCCTAAGCTTATATACTTATCTTCCCCTCTTGAAAAATTGAAAGTTCAGGCATTGTAGCAATCACCTATTTTTAGATTATCCTCTATTGGGGCAAAAAAATATGTCGATCACCAAGAATGCTAAAAATTCTTAACAGAAAATTTTAATAGTTAATTTTGAGTGGCATGTTTATTCCAGGCCCTTTTGTTCCAGAGACAGAAGGAGCAGAAAGGCATTAAGCAATGCACAACCCAGGTCTCTAGCTTGATGGAGACCCTTCCACAAGGGGAGAATTGAAAACATCAGATTGATGTGTAAGAGAGAAAGAAGAGAGAATATGCTGGATCTAATGATTATAAGAAAACTAAGCTGTGATGTTCCCAGTCACTATCTCTAAATGGGACCAGGAATGAACCTGAAGCGCAAGACACTTTAAAAGGTAAAAAGTGAAATAGCTGTAAGATGGCACATGAGCTTGCCAAAGGCACTGCTGAGGCCAGATGCTTAGGAAGATTCAGAGCAGGACCGGGCTTTGATACCGAGTAATGGGAACAGCCAAAATTACGTGAGACAGGTTTAAAAATAAGCTAAAACAAGGAGGTCATGTTCTTTCATGCAGCATGCCGAAAGAGAGAGAGAGACATTTCTGCAGTGGGGAAGGTTTCATTTGGGGCTCCAAGGCTTCCAGAGCTTTGCTTGAAAAAGTGGATGTGTCCAAGGGAGGGGAGATGATGACAAGGAACCATTTCATGAGCAGTGGTGATGGTTCCCCCATCCACCACCTCTTCTGAGAGCTGCTTGGCAACCATTATTACCCGCTCATGTGCCTGTATGTGCTCGTACTCGCCTAACATGGAGAAGATTAGGTCTGACCCAGGCCCACAAAATTGGGAATCACTCCCCAAAACAGCCAAATCTCCCTTCTCGGGATCACGGTCCTGCTAAGGTGGGAAGCAACTTCTTTCAGTCTATTTTCCAGTGGCCCCTCTGCCAGAAGATCAGAAATAAAAGCTGCGAGACACACACACCTTGGTTTCCTTTCATACTTTGTAAAGTTTTTTATTTTCATTATCTCCTCCTTTTAAGCATCCCTTTAAGGGTGAAATGAAATCCAACCATTTACAGAGAAAATGATTTCAGAATGTACATTTGATTTATCCTTACAAAAAGTTCATTACTACTTGCTGTTTATAAATTACAGAGTGGAAAGGAGCTTCGCAGATGCTCTTTTTTTTTTTCTTCTTCTTTTATTTTATTTTTTGGCAAGTCCACGCCTTCTTTTGCCAAAGCAGGGTATTCTGGGGCCACCCCAGGGGCAACAGCACCACTAGGTCCCAGCTGGACCCCAGGCTTGGAAGTGCTGCTGGACCACCTCCAGGATGACACTGCATCATGATCCGCACAGGAAGGAAAAACCAGTGGTTTGAATTCTTATTCTCAGAGTATTTCAGATCCCTTCTTAATCCATTATCTGTAGTCCCCAAAGCTTTAAATGTCAATATACCGCGTTAGAAACAGCTCTTCTTTCTTGGTGCTGGATCCGAGCACCCCCTGCCCCCCCCTTACCTCCAGCTTCCCCCCGCCTCTCTCCAGATAAGAGTGAGTTTGTCCAATGTCTCAGAAATCAGAAGGGAGGTTTTTTTTGGGGGGTGGGGAGAATACAACGATGGAGGGATTCAGGATCTATTCTCCCACTCACTTCCCTCCTTTCTCACCAAGGTTTGTGGTAAGTGAATCCAGGACAAGCCATCCCTTCCCTCTTCACTACCAGTGTTTGCTAGTCGGACCAGGACTGACCCCGGACACGTGTCTTCACAGTGCAGAGGCATAGCAGCCACAGAGATTGCTGGCAGGAGCTGGGAGACAGAGACAGAGCCCGGGGGATGTTTGGGAAGGGAAAAGACACCACCATCCCACAAGGATACACCAAGGAGGGCAGAGGGGAACAAATGGCCATTCTGCTCTGCCGCTCTCCCTCCATCCTGACTCATACATTACCTGGAGACCAAAAGGTCCCCTCGTTTACCTGCCACAGAGACATGAGGAACAGCCTGGCCTGAGCTGCATGACAGCAGACACCTCAGCAGGACACAAGGATCAGAGAAAGCAACAGTGAGAGTGGACTTAAGCGTGTTGTCCTTCATACCAACCACACAGGCACAAAACCACCCCACCTTTTCTGTCCACCACTTGGGTACAGCGCTACCCCCAGTCCTCCAAAGGGGCAAAGACGGCTGACCTGCCCTCTTCCCTCTACTTTAGCAAGCTCTCCTGCTGCAGGCCCACCAAAGCCCACATCCTTCCCTTCACTTGGGGCAAAGTACAAAGATGAGTTCCCCACTCCAAAGCCATGCATGGGCACACAATCCCTTTTTTATGTGGAAAGCACAGAGAACAGCAATAACAGAGATGGGCAGAGAGAAAGAAGTGCAGAGCTTGGGGATGCCACACGCCACTTCACCTACTGCCTGGCCCTCCTTTGCACCACTTAATTTGAAGGTGGAAATGTTTTGGGCAAGAAAAAGCACAGAGCTGAAGATGACTGCAGGGAAAGGCTGGCGATGCTTTCCCCTCCCTCCACCAGACAAGCTTTGCTCCCAGAGAGGCATTGGGCACATGGCTTCGCTGCTCATGGCTGCAACAATCAACAATCATTGGGCTCTGGTGGCCTGGTCCCAGTTCCAGCCCCAGGGCAGGATGGGATTTTTTTTTCAGTCCTTCCCTTCTCAGACCTCAGGACCTGGTTCTGACAAGATCAAGGAGCCTCAACGCTCACCTCAAAGAGTTCAGCACTGGAAATGAGGATCTGATACAAACCTGCCTCCTCCTTTGCCTCTCTCATCACCTTACATCCCCACGTGCTTTTGGGTTCCCTCTTGTGGGGTTTGTCTGGGATGGTGGCTGTCCCCTCTGCGTGCTGGCCGCAGAGGTCCCAGCCCAGCAGTACAGGCAAGGCTGGGCAGAGGGCAAGCCACCACCTTGGGAAATGACTGTGCAAAAGTCAGCTTGCTAGTTCCCATTCCCTCCAGGGAGAAGAAGGAAGATTTTTAATGACAAGCACTCTAGCTCCCTAAGGATAACAAACACAGGGTTAGCCAGACAAATTAGACAGAAACATTGACTGGTTTGGCCTTAAATCAAAAAACGTTTAAATGATTCTTGAGAAACAAAAAAGAATGCATTTTATCTGTAAAGCCCCTTCCTCCCACCACAACAGAAGTCTGTTTTAAATTTAATTTCCTAAGAATAAGGAAGTGATTAAGTCCAGGAGGAGGACAGGGCCAGAGTCCTGCAGAAGAGCCCCAGCACCACTATTACAGCAGGACCCTCTCCACCTGCCCAAGGGAGCAGAAGAGAGAGGCAATTGAGAGGGAGAGGTGGAAAATGATGGAGTAAATAATGGAGGAGAGGGGAGAGAAGGCAACAGGCTATATACTTCAGGAACAGGAGATACAGATATTGCAGCTGTGGGCTTATCTGATACTCCCAAGAGACAAGGGCCATACCTCAGTGATGAAAATGTGACTTGCAGTGCACTAAAAATTCCCAAGGACGCCCATGCACGGGAAGGGCTGGTATGAGAGGAGAGGCTGCTCCCACTGTAGAAGATAACAAGGTGCAGCCCCAGCATGCACTTTAGCTCCTGCTTCACGTGGCTCTGGTGTTACCAAAGCACCCATGCAAAGACTGACTTCTCTTTCTCTCCTATCTTCAGCAAGGCTTGGCACTGGCCTTGTGGTGTTGCCCCTGAGATAAGGCAAAGCCAAAGGTCTGCAAGTAGATCTCAGGTTCCCTTCCAAGAGTAATAATGAGAAATAGCTTCTTCCTTCCATACTTTTCTGCTGCTGAATCCCACAAGCTAACATACCTGCTCTCCTCCAGCTGCCCCTGGGGAAATCATGTCCCCTTGTGCTGCAGCCTCAGTGCTACTGCTCTCATCTTGCTCAATGCAGGCTCCTCCTTCTCAGCTGGGTCCTCATCTATCTATAATCTCTCTATGCCCAAGACCTTCATGTAGCCGCTTGGCAGAAGGACCCCATGACTGTGACAAGATTCCCTCCTGCTGCATCAACAAGTCTGGACTTAGAAGAGCCACAGCTTCCCTTCAGGGGGAAGAACATTTTGCCTACCAAAGCTTCTCCCTCCACTCAGTTCTCAAAGGGGCTTTTCTACCTGTGGGGAAGACACAGCAGAAGTGAGAGCAATGATTTAAAAACAAACAAAAACAACAAAAATGAGGGTCCTTCAATTCTTCTAAGCAGGCATTATGGCACATGAGGTATGGAAGGAGCTAAGATGAACTTCATCTCAGTTTGATGAGAAAAAGGTGTTCATCTTCATTCTGTTCCAGTCTCAGTCTTATTAGGCAATCAAGTTATTTTTGTTGATGTTTTTTTACTTCTCTAGAGAGGAGAATAGGAAAGAAAAAGCAAAAGAGAGATAGGAATGAGGCACAAGGATGGGCTGGACAACACAGGAATATGGAGCCCTGACGGAGTGAATTAACAGCAATAGAAACCCCCCTGCTTCAGCACAGCTGGTCTGATGTCAGGGTCACTCTTCCTTATGCCAACATTTTCCTCCTCCTCCATATGATCCTCACTTCTCCGCTTAGAACATGAGCCAGTCTTTCCACTGCAAGGCTAATAGACTACGTTCATCATGTTTTTCACCCTCTGCCCGCTACAGCCCAGGCTCTGGGCACCCCGTCAAGCCATGTGCCAAGGAAGGGTGGGTAAGGGTGGGACGTAGATCTGCTTCCTCAAGGAGCTGAATCAATCCAATACAGTGACAGGCCGGATCCTGACTACCCATCACTGGCAAACTCTGAGCAGACACTGGCTCAACCAGCTGCAACTAGTGTCCTCCTAAATCCCCTCTCCTCTGCACTGTCTTGTCTTCATGGCCTAGGCTGCACGTGCTCTCTGGATTGCATGATGGTCCCAAAACACCCTCTTGGCCCCAGGGGGACTCTGCCCATGGCCCGTTTCTCCATGAGCTCCCTCACACCCTAAGAGCAGACAGATGGATCCTGTGCCTTTCACAGGCTTTGTGTTCCTCCACAACACCCATTGCCTACTCGGAGCTTTGCCCTTCTCCTCTCCCTTTTACCCCACAGTAAGAAAGAATAGCCAACGTGTGTAAGCAGCAGCCCTGCAACAGGCACAGCCTGCAGGGTTGCAGAGGCAGCCAGGGAGGCACACAACAGTCCCACACGTGTAGCACTGCTATGCAGAGCCAATGCTCTCCATGGCCCTCTGAATTCCCCAAAAAGTCATCCATGCCGAGACAAAGATCGCAGCTTCCAGATCCCACCATTTCCACACACACCCAAACCCACCTACGTCCCCTTCCCCCCCAGTACTGGTTACGAACGCCCACGTGCATACCAAAACCATGCATGTTAGCACTCATGCACATAGGAAACCATGCACTTGTAAACATACACTCCCATCATCTGATTAAGTCCCCTGCAGCTTATCCCAGCCCCAACAGAAGCACGTACTGCAGGGAAGATGCTTCAGCTTCTGTGGGCCAAGCCAGTGCAGTGTTGTGGGGGCAGGGGTAACAAAGGAGTTAAAAAAAAAAAAAAAAAAATCAGCTTTCTCCTCCGCTTCCCATCTGCCTGCTCCAGCACTGGTAGAGCATCAGGCCAAGTCACAGCCCAGGACAGATGCATTAAGCCTGCGGGAGGAGGATGCATCTTGGGGAGAAAACCTTGGAAGCAAAGGATTTCCCCTCCCCAAAATACTCTTCGAATATAGAGGTATACAAAAAATTAAACGCATACTGAGATGCTTTTGCACATTCACTCATCCAAAAAATGCCTGTGACACACATCTGCACACGTGACCACTCGCATCGGTTTGTGCCTGCTGACTCACACGCTCACTGAATAGCCCAGGCTCACATCTGTGCTTGCTCCAATCCACAAAGGACGAGGGTGGACGGGAACAGCTGCCCTCTCTCCCCATGGGACCCTCCCAACCTCCCCCGGAGGGAAGTCTGCCAGCTGGCTGCAGAGATCCTCTCCAGCCAGCAGGAGAGGTCCGGGAGATGCAGCAAAGTCTCTATGCTACTGCCAGAGTAGGTCCCCAGCATCTCTCCTCCTCCTGCCCTTCACACCACTGAGGAATTCATATCCCCAGGGTCACCCTGGGATGAAGGGAAGAAGAGAAGGAAGGGAGGGAGGACAGAGACCCCAGAGAAATGGCACACCCCACCCAGAACCAAACAAAACAAAAAAAGAAAGGAACAGATGAAAACATCCGACTCTTTCCCTTTGTTGTGAAGTCCTGATTTCCCACACGAGCCCTGGTGGCCTCACCCAGCACCCTCCACTTTTCGGTAGGGGTTCTCCAACAAGTAGCGGAACCGCTGGTAGTTCTTGAGCAGGTACTTGGGAGCATACATCTGCTCCTTGGGGTCGGCAGGGGGATACTCCTGCGTTGTACCATCAAACCAGCCACCAGTCCGGATCAGCTCCCGAATATAATTGAGGTCTCGTTTATCCTCGTAGTCACCCCAGCGGGGGAAGTCCCCATTCTGGGCTGACACCAGTTTGAAGTAGATCCCCTCCGGGGTGAAACACCAGGAGCAGTGCCAGCCAGCAAAGTGGAGGGGGCTGCCCAGCGACCACTGCACCAGGATGTGTCCTGTGCTGTTCTCGTACTGCCGAAAGCCAGGCATGGTGTAGTACTCACGGCGCCGCAGACGGATCCCGTCGGTAGCATAGACAGCCTGGAGCATCCCCATGGTGCAGCCCGAGACCACCTCCAAGGTGCCTGGTTGCTTCCAGAAGAAGCCATAGAGCGACTTGCGCATGTGAAAGGCGAAGGGCTCCGTCCAGCCATCGTAGAGCTTGAGGAAGAGCACACCGTCACGGGCCGGAATCTCATCGGCATCATCAATGACGAAGACATCATCTGGCCGCAGGTTGCGGAGGCGAGAGATGCCATCCCGGGTGAGAAAGGTGCGCAGGTAGTCGTCAGCGATCCAGCCGTCCTGGCGGCCGCCAGGGGGGAAGTGGTCCAGGAAGACATAGAGTAACTTGTGGCGGATGTAGTCAAAGGAGCCGTTGAGGAGCATCTCGCGGAACTTGAGGGGCCGCGGCTCTCCATAGGCCGTGAAGTTCGACTCGCACACCACGAAGGCATCCACCACGTCTCCCAGCTCATGGAAGCGGACATCCAGCAGGTCAAACTCATGGTTGACGTTGATAGCATTGATGACCCGCCGGGGGATCTCCCGTGGCACGAGGCGGTCCTTGGTGGGCAGGTTGGAGTACTGGACCACGGTGGGGACCCCGCAGCTGGGACCGTGCCAGCCTGGCAAGCACACGCACTCCACCCACTTGCGCCGCTTGGTCCCGCTGGCGCTCAGCGGCTTGCGAGCCGGCCGTCCTGATGCTGTGCCGCCATCCGCTCGCTCCTCCGGCCGCCCTCCCACGGGTGGCTTCTCCAACACCTTGGTGCCTGGTTTAAAGCAGACGCCGCCGGCTTTGGTACGGACAAAATATTCTGTTGTGTCTTCCGGCAGCACAAACTCAACTTTGTGCAGCTCTTCGCTGGCTCTGCTGGGAGGCAGGGGCTGGAGCAAGGGGGAGTGGGAGTACAGAGGTGTACGGAGGAAGTCTGCACCCCCTGGCTCAGGGCTGACCTGAGGTGTGACGGGGGCATTGTTCCAGAAGAAGCTGGAGACGAGGTTGGGACTAAGCGAAGCCAGCTCCCGGGGGAAGGTGACATAGGAAAGGGCCTTGAGGAAGTGCAAGAAGGAGATGAGGCAGAGACCAGCCATGCAGAGAGTCAGAAAGAGCTTATGGCGTCTCATCTTCATCCTGTGGAAAAGCCATGAAAAGGAAAGTCACATTCAATAGTTACTGAGGTGCAAAAAGTTTACCACTGGTAGAAAGACAGGTTGGGAATGGCAGAAAGCTGGTCCAAATTCAGCATGCATCTTTTGAGACTTGAATTCAGGAACTACTCCCTCCACCCCCTGCCGTCTTCAGTGGGCTTTTTGCCTCAGCTGGGTTACACCAAGCTGAACCTCTTCTAGATCAGTCACAGTCTTATAAACTCAAAGATAAGAAAGGCACTGGTGACAGGGCAGAAAGACGGGAAATCCAGAATAACAGGAATTCGTGATCTAGTGAACTCACCGCACTTGGCAGATTCGTCCCTATTCATTGATGGAAACAAAATGAACACAGGCCTCCTCGGGTCCTGCATCACCAGAGGATTAGGTGAAGACGAAGAGAGTGCAGAGAGCAGGAGGAACAAGACAGAGTAGGGGGTACATGGTTAAAACATGACCGGTATAAGAGGTGGTTTTAAAGGATGGAGATCATTAGCCAGCTGCCAGAACCAGGAAAACACCTACACTCCCCAGATTTTTTCAGTATTTGCTCAACACACGCCCTAAAAACCACCCTCAGTCCTAGGAAATGCTACTCAAGTTCACATGGGGGACAGGAAAAAATAAAACAATTAAGATGCTGTCACTTCTACTGTTCTCCTGTGCTTTCCAAGTCCACTCTGCCTCCAAATATTGCCCTTTGCTTTTCGTTTTCTGTGGATCAGATGCTGAAGTTTTTTTGCACCTGGATCAAGGTGGCTAAAATAAATGTCTAGCTGTCTCCACTGGTAATACTGTGCCATCATGACGGATCCCTGTCAGGCCAGCAAGAAGCCAGCGGTGCAAAGCCCTTCCCTCCAAACAACACAAAATATTGCCTTCATCCTCTCCCTACGCCACCTCCCCTCCTCCAGCCCAGGCAGGGAGCGCAGAGCTGCTGTCAGGCAGAGAAGTGATTGAAGACTACAATCCAGAAAAAGGACCAAAAAAAAAAAAAGAGTAGAGAAAGAAAAAAAAAACAAGCTCACCCAATTCTTTGCCAAGGAAAAGGAGAAGAGGCGGTCAAATTCTGCTGTTCAGGGAAGGGAAGGTTGAGGCGAAGGTGGGCAGGAGAACAAGGTCACCCAAAAGCCCTTTGCAACACTAGGCTGTCCTCTCCTCCCTGGAGCATGAAACCTTCCGTGCAGCGGCAGGCGAAGAGGTAGAGACCCCCCCTCAATCCCCACACACCCACCGCTGTGCCCCCTCCACAACATGCTCCCACATGGCAGCCCTCCACCCCGGTACCTTACTTCTTCCAGGGCCAAAGTTCCCCGAGAGGCACCGCACACCCCATGCCATCACTTATAAACCCTCTGCCCAGCACGCAATGGTGCTGGAAACGCCTCTGCAGGAGGTGGTCCCCCCTCCTTGGCGGGGAGCACAAGGGAGCCACCCCATGCCTCCAGCCCCCACACAGGGCTGTCCCACTCCCCTGCCCCACATCTCATGGCCAACACGCGTCCCCATGTGGGAGCAGGGGGAAGAAGCACCCAGCTGGCCCCCACCGCTTCAGAGGGTATTAAGTAAAATACAGCAACGCGCGTTTACTGATTAACTTGGAGAGAATTTAATACTAAAGTGAAAAGCCATAAAGCATTTAGACAGATGGCAACTGCCCAAAGGAAAACATATCTGGCGCTCTACAGATGGCTCCGATATGGACTTTGGTAGAGCGGGTGGTTGTCTCTGGTTATGCCTTACAGCTCGGCAACAAGCGTTTCTGGACACTTTGCGGTCACCTTTTCAGTGAGAACCACCAACGCCATCCCTCACGCTCGTGTGGCAGGGTGAAGAATCCCATGCCAAGCTCTGAAGGGGGGCACTGCAAGCATGAAGCTGGTGGAAAACTTACAACATTGCCATAAGAGGGGGGAAAAAAAAAAATAAAGGAAGAAGGAAATGGCAGCTCTCCTCATGAGACCACACTGGGGCTGTCCCTTGTCTCCTGCACCCACTTGCCACAGCCTCACAGCCCGCCTCACATGGCTGATCATGGCCTGCCTGGTGGTTGCCCAGCCATGAAGGGGCTGGATGCTCTCCTGCTCAAACCCATAGAGGACCATCCTGGGGCTCGCTGTCAAGCTTTCTTTATAGGGGCAAAACAAGAGGCCCCTGAGAAGCATTTCATCGTGTCCAGGTTTAGTATATTTTTGTTCATTTAAGGCTCTGTTAATATCTTGCTGGAGCAGTGAGATCACTCGCAAAGTAGAGGAGTATCCAGTGCCTTTTCCTTACACGTCATCAGTTTTCACTCCGTCTTGAAGCGTGGGTAAGAGAAGGGCACAAGGAAGCTGAAAACACTAAATTAGCAGCAACTATCTGCCAGGAGAAAGTGTCCCTTACTGGTAAGTTAGTACAGCTTCCTCCAGTCGGGTGTCCTGTGCCTTCTCCAAGATGTTACCTCCAGACATCAGGTTGCTCTCTCAGATGCTGAAACTCAGGCGAGATGAACGGCTGGCCTGCTCCAATAAGGCAATCCCAATGACTGCCAGGTAATGTTGGTTTCACTCCAGTTCCTACAGGACACAAAAATGCAGGGCAGCCAGCTTCCTCTGGGCCAGCCCAGGACAGAGGACAAGTGCTGGAGGAGTCACACAAGGCATATCTCCATCTTCTTCCCAGATGGCTGCTGTGCTCCGCATGCCACGGTAGATTCCCAGACAAAAGGTCGCAACTCTTGACATTCAACAAACTGCTTCACTTTCTGGGATGCTGTGTCAACAGAGTGGGACACGCGGTTCTAGGAAGTAAAGCATATTTTCCTCACCTGACATTTGCATGTATGTGTCAGGTTCAGCAGACGGCCCCGCAGCTCTTCACCCGCCGGCAGAACCCAGCCCCTGGGTGGCTGCGTGTCCTCCCTGTTATTGCAGCCTGCACCTGGGAGAGCGGGGCTGGTGCACACATCCCTCCCTGCGGCTCTGCCAAAGCAAGCTGGCCCTGCAGTACCCTCTGCTGATTTGCTGCCGACATGTCCCGGGAGGCAAGTTTCACCGCTCAGTTGTCTTTGTTAGGGAGTGGGAACATGAACCCACTTCCTACCCCCTCCTAGAAGGGGGAAAGCAAAGCAGCAAGCTGTGTCCTCTTCAAAAACCTCTTCCCTGGGAACCACCTCCATTCTCACATGCCAGGGATTCCTCTGCCGGGGAGTGGAGAGAGCTCACACACCCTTGGGTGGCTGAGATGCTAAAAACCATCATATATCCCTTCCCATATTCTCTGATCAGTGCTGTAGTGAAAGATATGTCTTTCGAGTGGTAGCTAATTGGAGACAAAGGCCAGCAGGGGAGGGAGGTGTTATTACCCACCTTCCCCATCCAGAACATTTACGCATGGTGGAAATGAGAAAGGAGGTACCAGTCAGGGACACATCTCAGCTTGTCATAAAAGAGCCCAGCTGCTCTGTCACAAAGCAGCCATCAGTTACCAGGAACACAGAAAACAGCAAGAAGAGATATTTCCCTTTTGACAATTTTGAGTTAGGAAGGGGGGGGGCGGGGGGAGGGGGAAGTCAACTCGATCTCAGGGAGAGCGATCAAGTTGCTGTCAGGTTAAAAACAACAGCAAGAAAAGCTTTAATGTTCAAGTAGAAGAAAAAGCTAGAAGGAGAATGGACAGTCAGCTCCATTAAGACAAAGCTCTTTAGGGAACATGCAGTTATAAACCACTTCAGCGACATTCAGAGTCAGCAAGAGAAGCTGAAAGCTTCTTTTTGTAAGGAATCCCTTTGATACTTCCTTGCTTGAAGAAGTTATGTCTCTGCCATGCAGGGGAAGGGCTTTCAGAGGAGGAAAGCTAGAAGTGGTATGCATTTGAGTTATCCCCAGGCACCTGTTACCGTTTTACTTTGCCATTATATCAAGTGACCAGTTGATTTATACCATCCTGAAATCATATCCTGATTTTCAAGGAGCCAGAAAGAAAGATAGGCACCGCTAAGAGCTGGCAATTCACCAGTCTTAATGTTCTCTTCTGGAGGACACTGGCAAGACGCCATGCAACAGGCTGCTGGATGCATGATATCCCACACTCCGTCCTGTTAGGGCATGGGACTCAAGACTCTGTAGACCTCTCCCATGGTTACAGGAGAAAAGCTGCGGTGGAGGACAAGTCAGAAGCTTCTGTTTTTCCCCGGATACAGAGATGTTCATCTTTCCTCTGCATAAAGTTATCCCGTAACACCCATGCAGTAACATATTTGCCCATCACTCAGAGACTTCACCACAAGGCAACAATTCAAATTAGAATCGCTTTCACACAGCAGATTAAAATCCAGCAGGACTTCCATCCCCCACCCCACACTAAGGGCCACACTCTCTTTCTCTCTCTGCTCCAGCTAGAGACAAATGAACAGGCTCCACACTTCTGAAAGTACAAGTCTACCTGCCATCCACAGGGCACAGGCATCACAACACACATCGGGGTCACAGTACCTCAAAACACACCAAATTCTCAACTTACTTTTGCCCTACAAACATCCACGAAAGTAAGGAGAAACTATAAAACCTGCTGCTTGTCTACAACTGAAGTGTGACTAGCTCAGGGACAGCAGGACTGTGCTTAAGGATAGGAAGAGAAGATTATCCTACAAAGCTGGACAGAAGGGAAAGTGGAGAGTAGCTAGGGCTCAGCATTTCTC
>VWZL01001521.1:79449-128094 GCA_013396915.1 Stercorarius parasiticus | reverse complement strand
CCCCCTGACTAAAGTAGGGCCATCCAGAGCTGGCTGCCCAAGACCACATCCAGGTGGTCCTTGGCTGTCTGCAAGGATGGAGGGTCCACCAGCTCTGTGGGCAACCTGTGCCCATGCTCAGTCACCCTCATAGTGAAAAAGTTGTTCCTGATCTTCAAGTAGAACATATATGGAGCAGCTGGTATTGGCTCCCCACATGGGGGCTCATGTATTGAGTTTTTGTGTGGCTGTAAATGCAGACAGAGGAATTTTTTGCTCATGGTTGCAGCCAATGAGAAGAATGTTATTGCTCATAATTTTGCTTATTTTCCTCTTCATTTAATACCAAAAGAACGGTCCCTCAAATTATCCCAAAATAACCGTGCAGTTAATTTCACACCTTGTGCAGTCACTTGCTTCCTTGTACTTGAACAGTAATTTCAGAAGTGCTTAGGAAGCATTGTTTCGGACCACTTTTTAAGTATCATTATTCTTCTGATGCCTATTTCAGCTGTTTGTTTAAGCACGTCATTTGAGGATAGTGCATATTTTAAATGTTTATTTGTTTACATAGTGAATTATAGGTCAGCTAGTGAGAGAATGGGGGTTTTTTGTGTTTGCTAGAAACTGAAAAAAATTGGAAAACTCTTAGTCCTCGGTAGATCTTTCTATGCAGGCATCTTGTTCTTTCTTTAGGTTAAAATAAGTAAATGTGTGTTTTTCTAATTTGTAATTAGAAAAAGATGGGGATGGCATCTCTTTACATCTTTCTCTTTTCTGAGAGTAGTTTGAGCTCGTACTGAAAACTATCCTAGAACTGCATGACTCTGTTTTACTCCTTAGACTTGATCCCCATATTATTTGATTAGGCTGCAACTGATCTATATATAATCTTATACAATTTTTTGACTGTGACATAAGAGCTTCACGTTTATGAATTGGATATATGTCAGCATTCTTATTCGTAAACAAAATAATTTTGATCCTTTTTTGCCTTCCCTTTGGTCATTAGCAATCGTAATAGAGGCGAACCAGGCTCAGCTGTGAATTTTTCAGGGAACAGCTGATCTCCGGAGGTCAAACCCCAATGACTGTGCAGTTCTATGACAAATACTCTATCCTGCTGGTGCAGACAGTGAAGGTCGGCATTATAAAAGCTGTTCTGTGTGCTTAGCATCTCCTAATCTGCATTCAGATGATACAGGAACCTAATAGAAAGACCACTGAAGCTGGTAGAAATCACTGCCTCTAAATTTTAGACTTATAAATTCTACATAGACATATTCCAAAAGCAACCTTAAATGGTGTATATTTTTTTTTTCTCGTATTTTCTTCTGCAGAAGATTATTCTTGTGGAGGCTTGCTTTCTTCTCCATCTGGGACATTACAAAGTCCCTTTTACCCCAGAAATTATCCAAACAATGCCAACTGTGTTTGGGAAATCGAAGTAAAGAACAACTTTCTTGTCACACTCACATTTAGAGATATTCAGTAAGTAAAAATTTATTACATGGGAAGATGGTGTATGAGATTGACACCTTGGAATTATTAAGCTCGATTTCAAGAATGTTTTTCACAGCTTTTAGTACATCTCAGATGAAGAATGTATTCATTTTGGTTCATGTAGTCAACAATGTGGTCGTCATCTAATGAGACAGAAATCGGAGACTGTAATTTCTTTTCCAAAGATTTGATAGTCATATCAGTAACAGGTACTCTTTTGCTATGAACAGTTAATTGGAGTTAAAAAAAAAATAAATAAATGCAGAGAAAAAAAAAAGAAAAAAGAAAAAAGAAGCATTTAACTAAATATTCATGTTTGCTTCCCAGGATGGAAGGTGGCAGATGCTTGTCGGACTATGTGGAAGTCTATGATGGGCCACTCTATACCTCTCCTCTGCTTGGGAAATTTTGTTCTGGTTTTGGTCGCACTTACAAGTCTTCTTCAAACCTGCTGACTGTCCGATTTCACAGTAACTCTCGATACACATACAGAGGGTTCCAGGCTGACTATTATTCCACTGCAGCAGATCGGAACACTAGTAAGTTCACGTTTAAAGCAGAAACCTGCATGTCAATTATTTCCTAATTCACTGATTGTTAATTTTGTTGTACCGCTTCAATGAATCACTCATTTTATGTTATTTTTAATCAGATCTGTAGTATTTCACAGAGATGCAAGTATACGGTTTGGATTCTGAACTCCTTCTGCAACATCAGCTGCTTCTGCAAAAAATATTGTTTCATTTAAGTTTAACCTTTTTCAGTCACTTCAATGAGCTTGTAACATATTTTCTTTGCCATCTGCTAGTGCTGTCGTGTTTGCCAGACTACATGCGTGCAGTTGTGAGCAGATACTACCTTCAGTCACAAGGCTACTCTCCTTGGAAACTCTCCTTGAATGACCCCTATTGCAAACCCAACATTACATCGGAGTATGTGATATTCGACATACCATACACTCGCTGCGGCACAGTGAGAGAGGTATGACTTTAAGTGTTTCAACAGAACGTGCAAATATTGTGAGTGTATAAAAATTCAAACCAAATAATTCATTTTGAAAACCAGCCCAAATTGACATCTGTGCTGGGGTCTGCAGAGAGTGGAAGTGTCCTGGTGATTATGGGCTACCTCTCCCTCTCCTGAGGGATAAGGTTTATTAACAGTCATAGTTCCTGCATCTGCTGCCAGAGTATTCACTTGTAGCCTGTTATTGATCTTCCAAAGAATATAGTGTGGTAGGAAGCAAATACTTAACATTTTCAAGGTCCCAAGCTGAGTGTCATCGTTAAAAAAGTCTCAAAGCCTTTACTAAATATGACCAATTGTGTTTTAGGTCAGATTTAAGCTTAAATACTGTACTGGACCAGATCCTCCAGGCATTTGATGTTCAAAGAATTGTACAGGTTGTATTTAATTAGTTATGTCTACATGTAGTGTGAGTAGTTTTCGACAGGTCCACATTGTAGTTGCTGAATATTACATGTAGATTACGGATTCTTATCTTGAGAACAGAAATTACTAGGTTCAGACTTCTCCACGGTAGACTTTCTGGGAAACAATGCATTTACTGTGCACGTTGCTGTAAGAATATAGCAAAGTTTAGAATATATAATAGGAAACCTGACTATATTAATTAATTTTGCATTTTATTTTATATGCCAAACAGGGAAACAACAATACAATAACCTATTCCAACCTTATTAGAGGATCCTCTTCTGGTACTGTAATCACAAGAACTAGAAATCTTCACCTGCATATCAACTGCAAAATGCTCCAGAACACGTGGGCAGAAACAATGTATATTGCGGAGGACAATTTTGAAGTCAATGAAACTCAGTATGGCAGATATGACGTCAACCTTACATTTTATCATTCTGCGTACTTCTCGCGACCGGTGTATGACTCGCCATACTACGTTGATATCAACCAGGATTTGTTTCTTGAAGCTTACCTGCACAGCTCTGACTCAAACCTGGTGTTATTTGTGGACACGTGTGTGGCATCTCCCACTCCCCACAATTTTACAACAGTGACCTATGATATAATCAGGAATGGGTAAGCTCATATGCCTTAAAATTGTAGATGGAACTGCCTTTGAACCCCTGTATCTCTTTTTTTTTTTTTGTCCTGTTTTTTAATTGTTTTTTAATGGAATAGTGTGAGTACAGCATACATTAATGTCAGCTTCTAATTAATTCATGAACATGGGCATTTAGGGTTTATTGGGGAAAGGGGAATGGATTGACTCAAAATATAACACACACACACTCCCCAGCTTAAACCTGACAAAGAGACTAAATGGCTATAGCCAGTTCACCATGGATTCTTAGTACCAGAGATGTAACAATGACATATGTCAGGTAAGGATAATTCGCCTTCAGAAAAACATAAAACCACCAGGTATCTAGACAGGACAGGCTGAGGGGAGGTACCATGGCTCAATGCTGCCAAAGAAGGGCATCTTGCTTTTGCTACCTAATTGCAGGTGTCTGAACCATTTTCATCACGTTTAAAAATCACTTTTCATGTTATGTGTTATCTTGTGTGTAAATGACTGATTGCAGTGTGTATTCATGACAGGTTTTTTTTGGTTTTTTTGTAGGTGTGTTCGAGATTCTACCTATGCTACGTATTATTCACCCTACAATCACATGGTCCGGTTTAAATTCAATGCCTTCCAGTTTATTCATTACAGTCCATCGGTTTACCTGCAATGTGAACTAGTGGTGTGCAGGTCCTACGACTATTCTTCCAGATGCTACCAAGGCTGTATTACTAGGTCCAAGAGAGAGGCAAGCTCTGGCCAAGAAAGAGTGACCGTTGTTGCTGGGCCAATACAGCTTCGGGAAGGTGGTACTGAGAAACCTTGAACGCACGTGAGAAACGTGAATGCACGTGATTTTGAATAAAACTTTGTCTTCTTTAGCAGATAGCATCTGTAAATGCCAACATAATTCTGAATGAAACTCTGCTGCTGCTGGATTACCAGGAGCAGCACAATAAACATTCAGCATGTGCTTAATTGACTCTTGCCTATTAATCCCACTTCACATCAGTTGTATTTGCACATCATAAAAATGCTAATTCAGCAGCTCTGCAGGGAGTCTGATGAGATGGGGCACAGGCAGCTCTGTGGAATTCCCAAACTGCCTGCGACTTGTAGCTGACATGTCTGAAAAGCCAGTTTGAAAGCTTCCCAGACAAATTTGCGATCTCTAAGGTTTTTATTTGTTGTTTTTTCTCTTAATGGTAACACTGAAATGCTTAAGTTGCAGTTTAAGTTCTATAAGCAAGCTCTACTAATATAACCTTTGTTTGATGTGTATCTAGAGTGCCCTGGATGTATCAGAGTGCAAGAAAGTGATTGATCTTGAAACCTGATCTAATGTTTTGGAAATAACAAGGTGAGGGATCAAATGTAACCAGGTCCTCTCACCCTTCCCATAGTTGGACCCTTTTGTTATCCATGAGAAATAAATTCAGCTCCTGCTCCAGCTGATGTTTCTCACGCACCACGCTCTCAGGCCCCTGGCAGTTACTTTTCACTCTTGTTGGGCTTCTTTTGAAACATAAAGTGAAGAACCCAATTCCATACCAGATCATATGAGCCTTGGTAAACATCTGCAGCTGATCACATTGGTTGAGTAAGTTGATGGGCTGAGTAATTTTCTTGCATGGAGCAATTTCATTGACAATTCAAGATTAAAATCTAAGCATGAAATGCTTTCTATGGTGATGGCTCACCTTGTGAGGAGAGGTGGTCTTGACATAACAGCTCAGCATTGAAGGAAGCCAGAAGACCAGGGAAAGTTTGCAACCCAATAACCTCAATAGCCTCAAATTAGTTGCCACCCGCAATATTAGGGTCTCAAATCTTAACACAGTACCTGAACCATCAGCTTCCTCCTTTCAAGATCAAGATGGATATCTTGACTCTGCTATTGAAAAAATACAGCCTGGGTTGTGGGGAACCCAGATGGCCAGTTCTTGCTCCACAGCAAACATGAGTTTGTTTCCCACTTCCTCAGAAGTAAATTAGGATCAAGAGTCCTTCCTTTCCACAGGGCAGTTGGGAGTACATCCCACAATGTGTGCTGTGTGATAACCAGTAACGGAGCCCATCTGTGTACCTCTGAAAGGTACTTCAATAAATCTCAGTGGGATGCAACGTACGTGTTTCAATCTACCCTTCAGGCAAGGCCAGCACTGTTCAAACTGCCCTGTAAAGTTTTCTGTTTCCACTGCCGTCAGTGCTAGCAGGCAAAATATTTGAATGGAAGTACTACTGTTGTACGCTCCTAAGCCTGCTTTTAGGTCCTGTTTTCTATCAATGCTGATTTCCTAAAATGGAGATTAAATTTTGCATAAAAATTGCATGGTGTAATAAAATGTTTCAGATGGAGAAGGCTTTATGCAGCTAAAGTCACCCAGGCAATCGTGCACGACAAAGAGAAAAATGATTCTTCCGATGGCATATGGATCCTCATACATAACGTCTGAGTGTTTTGTGACTAGTTCTTTAGGGAGGTCCTTCTTGCTGAGAAAACAAGCTATTTCAGCTATTTTCCATTATGGCTGATTTCCACTATAAATTATGTAATTGCAAAATCAGGAAGACGATGTTTCTAGTGTGATATTACTGTCTTGATTCCCAACAGTGTCTCTGCATTTGAGCTCAAGGTTTTGCTGCCTTGAAGAGCATCATCTGTAACAAAGAAAATTTTCCAAGCAACAGGTTGGTCTTACGTGTGGTTCTTCTCCAAGAACACAGGAACATCACATACTTGGGTTCTGGAAAAATCCAGGAAGATCTAATTTGTGGTCTAGATCTGCTGTGAGATCAGCCCTGCGTAACTGCTTGAGTCTATGACTTACTGCCTAAGCCAGGCACCTCTGTAGAACTCACACAAAACCTTATTATTATATTACCACAATGGTGTAATTACTGCTACAGCCTAACCTAGCGCTTCACTGTCAGCCAGAAGCAATTCTGGAAAATGACTTAAAAGTCCCATGTCTAGTTTTGGTGTTTCCTTTGTTTTTTTTCTTTATCAACATATAAAGTCAAATTAAGTCAGTATAACTTTTTTGGGTAATACCATAGCTCTGACTCCTCCTCGGGGCATGGCACAGCTCTGCTGGGTCAGTGCCACGGGGGTTGCCGAGGTGATTCAGCACAATTTGCCCAGCCAGGTAACCATTGCACACAACATCTGGTCAACATTGAGCTCTGAGAAGAACAAACTGACACAGCATAAACCTACACGACATCGGTCTTGACCATGCAACTGCAGCTTCCAGAAGCCAAACCCCATCACAGCCATCAGCCAACTGCAAGTCTTCTCCTCCTCCTATTTTCCTAAACAGCAATCAATATTGGGAACGGTACATGCTGGTCTGAGATACCAGGAGATCCTCGTCTGCCTGGCCATCAGGAGGCAGCTTCTGGAAAGATCTTTGAAGAAGTTGGTGCCTTGAAGAAATGCTGTACTTCCTTGTCCCCTGCTTGTGGCTGCCTGCCTGGGTCAGGCTGCTCTCATGCTGTGCCTCTGGTGACCGCGGAGGCAAAGCACGACGCTGTTGGCCACGGAGCACACCTCATTGGGGCCCTCATTGCAGGGCAGCTTTGCTTTGATGTCTCCAGAAAGTGCATTTTCATCCTTAGTGCTGGATCGTGTGTGATCAAGGCTGGCCCTGGACTGTGGCCAAGGCAGGTGGAAATGAACTTCAATGGCAGCTCTCAGGGCAGCTCCACCCGAGTCAACAGACCTTTGGTACCTTTATTGCAACACTTAAAAGCTTAGGATACTGGAGAAAGCAAAACTAATCTTTTTGGGTGTAATTGGTGCTGTGAATGGGCAAACATAGCAACTGTTACCGTCTCTTTGCTTTGGACCATGTTCAAAACTTCCCAAGGGGAAAAAACCTAGATCAGACTTTGATGCCTTTTGGCTTACCATGTTACCACTGCCATAATGTAATTGCATACAGCCAGAGGAAATTTTTCTGATGTGGAAGGTTTCTGAAGAAGGGCTAAAAGATAACATAGATTAAGGACTGAACTGGGTGAAAGTTTAATGATTCGCAAGTACTTAATATTTAAGACCAAAGTATGTGGATTAGCTAAAGGGCTATGATAAGTTTGTGATATCATGAAACTACAACGTACCTAACTGGAGCAAAACCTCCTCTATTAAATATTGGTGAAAAAAATATGGAAAATATATGAGCATCCCTATAGCGATACTTACAGCGTCATATTTGCACTAAAGTCTGAAGTTTTCCCCACCATTCCTTGGTTATGTACGTTGAGTCTCTTCCATCTTTATACCAAATCTCAAATTTCAGGTCAAAGGGTACAGTCATTGAAGTGCTCTTAGTAAATACAAATAATGATTGTTAATAACTAACATCTACTTTTACATTTTCTCTTTTTTTATAATCGCTTTTTCCTTAAGTGCTGTGCTAATTCTTATTTTAAAAGACTTGCATTAGTTTTTATTTCTCTTTCAAGGCTTTTTCTCAGTCCAGTAAAAGCCTGAATTATTACTATTCTTAGCTCAGGTTCTTGGTTCAAAACTAGACCAATCTTCCTGATTCCACACTGAAGAGTGGCAGCTACAAAGGGCACAATGGAATAAGTCAATGGCTATTGTCTTATTCTTTTTTAAGGGATGACTCATGCATCCTTATGACAAGACAGAGTAGACTCATTGTATTATTGTATTCACGTGAACCAGGGAATGCCAAAGCCAAAGGCAACTGCAGCACAGTAAAATCTTCTGGAATAAAATATAGGTCGTACAGGGGATGAGATGTATGAGATTCTTATAACAGACAACTTCCAAACACAATGCAGAATCTTTTTAGAGTATTTTAAACATTTCTATAGATACACACTGTTCTTGGACTGTATTTGTTGAGCTTATAATCAATCTAATAAAACTCAATGTCAGTGAAAGCCATAAGAAGATAGTTTATATCACCTCACTTTAAGATATCTCCACCACCTTTCCCCTTTTTTTCCTTCTGCTTTTTTTAGGCAAATAGACCAATACATGATTCCTCTATATCTGACAAGGGTACTTCGGCAAGGTCTGAAGTGTCTGGGTTAGGCAGCTGAGCCTTGCTTAGCCTTTTCAGCAGGCTGTGAGCACTTGGGCAGTCAGTTAACGCGGACAGTGCCTGGCCATGTGTTATGCTACGGCCAACTTCTAGGCTCTCGTCTTTATACTAACACTTAACTGTTATTTATGCAATGGCAAGCACAGCCTGGAGGCTTCCTCACTTGCTCAGACTGCCTGAGAGCATTCCTGTGTTTTCTCTTCACGCTAAAGAACAAAACCTACTGGTTGGTGTTGGTGTGGTCATGCCCCAGCTGTGCCAGGCCCTGTAGAAAGGCATAGCACAGACTGGTTTGGCCATTGGGAGTTTTCCAACGTGGAGGTTGAGGTATGTCGGCCTCCGTGTGCTCCCTGGTTGTGAAATTTATAAACTGAGGGCATCAGCTGAGCAGTAAGCATTTCGTCAAATATCTTCATAATGGATTTTGAGAAGTGTATTGGAGGCCTGATCTTGCGGAGATTAAGGCAAACATTTAACTACCTCAATAATCTCTGAAGATTTTGGGAGACTATTCATCTCAGAAAAGTTATGCACATAACTTAGTTAAACAGTTGCAAAATTTTATTGCTCATTCTAATGTTTGATTTTAACAACCTATCTTGGCTCCTGGTTAAATGTCAATACATAGCGCAATCTCTAATACAGCAATGTATGTGTAAAATGGACTTCATCTGCTGTGGCAAAATTCACTAACTTCTTTTCCCTGTCTGCAAAGTGTTGTAGAATGCCTAGTAATCATAGAATGGTTAGAGTTGGAAGGCACTTTAGAGAGCATCTAGTTCCAACCCCCTGCCCTGGGCAGGGACACCTCCCACTAGACCAGGCTGCTCAAAGCCCCGTCCAACCTGGCCTTGAACCCCTCCAGGGATGGGGCCTCAACAACTTAATGGGCAGTAGGGAGAGGAGCAGGTGAGGTGTACTTATATTTGTCATTGCCCATCCATTTAGTAAGCGCTGTGCTCCCATTGGCTCACAGATTACCACCTGCAGGGCACCCCTCATATTATAAAAAGCACACTGGCAGAAATGATTTGCCCACTTAGGTAGGAAAAAAAAAAAAAAAAGAAAAAAGAAATGGCACATACAGCACTTTGCATGTTAGCTTGCTACATTTGTGATTCAGGGAAAATAAAATATACAGCTCAGAAGCCTAGGTCATGTTGGATCTGTAATGGAATAGAGATATGAAGATTTTTTTTTGATTGAATTCTTTTTTCTTTGGTGCAGATTTCAACTACTAAAAGTACACATTCCTAAGTCAAAATGCCACAGAAAAGAAACCCAAACGTTTAGGCAAACATACTATTTTGGCACATGACCTTGATTTTGTCATTTAGAGTACAATTATACTGATGTTTGCATCTACCATATTTCTTAACACTTCTTAGTAATTTTCATTGCATTTTTTCCTTGCACTAATCAAAGATCTGAAAGGATCTAGTTTTTTTATTGAGAATTACGTAGCTAGAAATAGTATTTCTCTTTATTGATGATTGATAGTTAAAGGATCCTGAGCTGAGTGTGTGCTTTGGGTTAAGCTAGCTTTTTGTTTCAGATCTATTTCTTGTAATAGATTTAGACATAGTCGATTCTTCCTCACGGAGCAGGTTCAATAGAAGTGATTTACTATGGAACATATTTATAAACCCTAATTTTTTAGAGTTTATTTCTAGATCTGCAAAACTTCCTACGCGCCATGCCAGTCACCTTATCAGCAGAACGCCAGGTGTAAATATCTTCTCCGAAGCGTGAACAACAGCGCGTGGCCCATGCAAGTGGTCTTCCTAACCCTCCACGGTTGTATTACCAGGTCAAGAAATGTACAAGCTTTCCTTTGGAGGAGATGGATGTTTTTGGTGAGAAATCCGATTTTGAAAAGATGGTATTCAGAATCAAGCTGTGGAAAGTTAAACAGTCATTATCCTGTTCGGATAAGACTGTAAACCACTAACGATTTCGCAGCAGGCAGTATTATTGCTGCTTCAGTGACATAAACATAAGGAGGGATTTATGTATTGATTAGCAGTAGCTATAAACAGCCTCCTCAATAGCACATTTTGGTCAACACCAAAAATGCTAATTGCATGGAGTTTGTAAGAAGTGTTGGCAAGGAGCTTGCGTTTTGTCTGGGCTTTAGAGCAGGGGGCAAATTTCTTTATGGAATTTTCCATTATCCATGATAATATAGTTCGTTTGCTATGTTTGTGCAATTTTCTCATACAGCTCTGTCTATATGGATGGTAGGGCTTGTTGCCACAGAGTCATTAAAAGACTTCAGAAATACATTATTTTTGTCAAGTTGTGAGAATAAAGGGAAAAATATGGAGACTAGATAAAACCAGACATGGAAACACATTCTTGAAAGGAACTGAAATGATTAAAAGCATTTAGACAAAATGGTATATACAGGTCACTTTTAGTGATTTCTGTACGAGGACTTTGTTGTTTATTTGTTTGTATCAGCTGTAAAGTAGCATAGAAGTTGAGCAACACCCTATAAGTGGATTGGTGCTGAGAAGTAATCACCATGAAACTGCTAAATGACTGACTTCTTTTCTGTGTCTTATATTGAAATAATCTTTCACGCAGAAAGAAATGCATATTACTTCCCTATTTACTTTCCTTGGGTTTATACATGAATTACATAGCACGCAACTGCAGCACAACACCTCTGGTGGACTCTCTCTGTTTTGAACGCATATGGCTTTTCATGCATCTAGGTATTTTTGCTCATGAAGCGATTACTTTCCTTGAACAATTCCTTTTGGCAACTGGCAGCATCATTTCCTTCCTGCTGTCCTTCTGGTTTGAAGGCAAGGTAAGGGACTGAAGGGGAACAGATGGTAACACTGAAGAGAGTTGGAAGTCGTGGACCCATGTTGTCTTCTTGGCTCACGCCTCCTCTTTCAGTAGGCAGCTGCCTCAGGTTCTCCTACATCTGGTATACTTTATGTCGGCAAAGCTTAGAAAGGAAACCGGCATTACTTGAAGACTAAAAATCACTCAACTAAAAACACTTCAAAGATCTAAGGATGGTTTGAATAGACGAGTATAAAAAGCATCTGTAAGCCACAAAACCCAGTACCAACCCCTGAGGAACACCATTTGTCACTGGTCTCCACTTGGACATCAAGCCCTTGACCGCAACTCTTTGAGTGCAGCCATCCAGCCAGTTCCTTATCCACTGAGAGGTCCATCTGTCAAATCCATGTCTTTCCAATTTAGAGACAAGGATGTCATGTGGGACAGTGTCAAATGCTTTGCACAAGTCCAGGTAGATGACATCAATTGCTCTTCCCTTACCTACCAATGCTATAGCACTGTTATAGGACACCAAATTTGTCAGGCATGATTTGCCTTTAGTGAAGCCATGTTGGCTGTCACCAATCACTTCCTCATTTTCCATGTGTCTTAGCAGAGTTTCCAGGAGGATCTGCTCCATGATCTTGCCAGGCACAAAGGTGAGACTGATCGGCCTGCCGTTCCCCAGGTCTTCATTTTTTCCCCTTTTTAAAAGTGGGGGTTATGTTTCCCCTTTTCCAGTCAGTGGGAACTTCACTGAACTGCCACGACTTCTCAGATATGATTGATTGTGGCTCAGCAACTTCAACTGATGGCTCCCTCAGGACCTGCAGGTGTATCTCATCAGGTCCCATGGACTTGTGCACCTTCAGGTTCCTTAAATGGTCCTGGTCTTTGCCTTTGCATTCTGCGACCTGGGCAGTGTGGCTAGAGTATTTGCCGGTGAAGACCAAGGAAAAAATGTTGTTGAGTACCTCAGCCTTGTCCATATCCTGGGTGACCAGGTCCCCCATTTCCTTCCAGAGAGGGCCCACATTTTCCCTGGTCTTCCTTTTGTCACCAACATAGCTGTAGAAGCTTTTCTTGTTGCCCTTGACGCCCCGTCCAGATTTAACTATCTGGGCTTTAGCTTTCCTAACCTGACCTAATTTCTCTGTATTCCTCCCAGGCTACCTGTCCTCACTTCCACCCTCTGTAGGCTTCCTTTTTCTGTTTGTGTTTGTCCAGGAGCTCCTTGCTCATCCATGCAGGCTTTGTGGCATTTTTGACAGACTTTCTCTTTGTTGGAATGCATTGCTCCTGAACTTGCAGGAGGTGATCCTTGACTATTAACCAGCTTTTTTTGGCCCCTCTTCCCTCCAGGGCTTTATCCCATGGTACTCTACCAAGCAGATCCCTGAAGAGGACAAAGTCTGCTCTCCTGAAGTCCAGGACAGCGAGCTTACTGTACTCCCTCCTTGCTGCCCAAAGGATCTTGAACTCCACCATCTCATGGTTACTGCAGCAAAGGCTGCCCTTGATCTTCACATTCCCCACCAGCCTCTTCTTGTTGGTGAGAACAAGGTCCAGCATGGCACCTCTCTTTGTGGACTCCTCTATCACTTGGAGAAGGAAGTTATCATTGACACATTCCAGGAGCCTCCTGGATTGCTTACTCCCTGCTGTGTTGTCTCTCCAACAGATATCAGGGTGGTTGAAGTCCCCTATGAGGAGCAGGGCTTGTGAACGTGAGGCTGCTCATATCTGTCTGTGGAGGGCCTCATCTGCTAGATCTTCATGGTCGGGTGGCCTGTAGCAGACCCCCACTGAAATGTTACCTCTCCCTGCCACCCCTTTAATCCTGACGCATAAGCTCTTTTCCCATCCCTGGAAACATTCAAGGTCAAGTTGGACAGGACTCTGAGCCATCTTCTAGGTATGGATGGCATACAGATTTAGTTCACCTGTATATTGCTCTTCATGAGATTTCTGATTATTTTTTTTCTACTTTCTCAGACTTACAGCTGAACTTTTCTCCTGTTGTAGGGAAAGCAGGCTAGGAGTGAAAGTCTGAGAGACAATGGGGTGTCTCCTGATGGGGTATTACCTGTCTGTGTACAACATGAGATGGATGGGAACATATCAAAGAACTTGAGTCCTGCAGTGCATTCCTGGGCAGATACAAAGGATCAATGTGAAGACTGATGTGTTCAAGTTCCCTCCTGCCAGAAGCACATGGCAGGAAACCAGTGCATGGACCTAGAACCCAGAGTGCTATACTAAATAAAATCTTTTAATTTTTTCTTTCTCAAACTGAAAGAAAATGATTGATCAAGGGAGATGGCAGAGCTTTCTATAATCTTTAAGAACTCTAAGTGTCGCTAAAAATGAAAACTGTGTTTGAAAAATTCAATCTTTGGTAGTCTGGACCTGCAGTTTTTATTGAATAGACAATATTTGTTTCTCTAATCCAAGCATAACAATATAATTTAGTATAACTTGTTCAGCAAACAGCTGGCCTCTGATAGAAGATATCGTAAGTTAACCGAGGCTGATTTTCTTAGACAAACTTCTTTAGGTTTTGTGTGCCTGACACCTTTTGTATTATGCAATGCAAATTCGATCCCATGTATTCTGTCTCAGTAATACGTGGTCAAGAGACAAGGCAATAGTTTTCCATTTTCTGCTGATGTGAGAACAGCAACAGATTGCTGATACGCTATCAGGAATGCAGCCTCATAGATCAGCTTATTTATAATTTTTTACAGTATTTTATTTTTGCAGTAAACTTCCTGCTGCTCTGATGTTAGCATGTGCAATAGAAAGGAGAGGTAATCTAAGGTGTATTTTGTACAGAGGACACTGGCGTTTTAGCAGCTGCAAATCAAAGGTGCCTGATATCAAACCTGATGACATAGGTCCTCATATAAGTTAGAGAACATTTACTGGAAGTGTCAGAAATGCACCAGGAAGCTGGAACGGGTGAGGACTGACAAGAACTCAGACAGCCAAGTTTGTGTTAAAGAACCATGCTATCAGATTTATTTGTTGTGCATAAATTTAACCACAACGCACTTCATCGTCCACAGTTTTTGAATCTCCTTGATGTCATTCATAAATTTCCTATTCACGGTGTCATGGACCACCTAAGGCTGGATGATCTGGAGATCATCTAGTCCATCCCCTTGCTCAAAGCAGGGTCAGAGAAGGCAGGTTGCTCAGGACTGTGTCCAGTTGGCTTTGAATATCTCGAAGAATGGAGGAATCTATAACCTTGCTGGGCAACCTATCCCACTGCTTGACCACCCTCACAGTGAAACTCTTTTTCCTTATATTTAAATGGAATTTACTGTACGTCAGTTCATGCCCATTGCTTCTCATCCTGCCACCAGGCACCACTGAGAAGAGCCTGGCTGTGTCTTTACTCCATCCCATCAGGTATTTGTACACACTGAGCCTTCTTTTCTCTGGGCCTCTCCTCATATGAGAGATGCTCCAGTTCCTTAATCATCTTGGTGGCCCTTTGCTAGACTTGCTCCAGTATGTCCATGTCTCTCTTGTACTGGGGAGCCCGGAACTGGAATGTGCACCCCAGACGTGTCTCACCAGTGCTGAGTAGAGGGGGAGGATCACCTCCCTTGACCTGCTGGCAACACTCCTCTGAACGCAGCACTAGGATGCTGTTGTCCATCTTTGCTGCAAGGGCATGGTGCTGGCTCATGGCCAGTTCATTCACTAGGACCCCCAGGTCCTTTTCTGCAAAACTGTTTTCCAGCTGCCTGGGCCCCTTGGGCTGTACCAAGGTGTTATTTTCCAAGAATGTAGAGGCAGGATTATGATCCCATAGTTGCTTCACAATCACAGCGTGTGATAGCTCCACTGAGCACACAGTATTGTTTTTGCTTTTGTCAGGAAGTCAGGAACAGTAGAGCTGTGAATAGCAATGTTCAGGCTTACATTTCTTTATTAACATATGAATACAATCGGTTGTATTTACCATTGTCCTCCAGTTTGTTTGCTCCTCTCAGCAACTGCTTTGACAGCTTCTGATTCTGTCTCTGGACTCTGGCCTTTTGTCTCTGTTCTATTCTAGCGCTGTGAACCTTTGCAGAAAGAGGACTCCCTAGACCCAAGCTGTGTTTTTCTGCAGGAGGAAGGTTGGAATATACCATCAGGAATCATGAGTTATGTCAACTATTGCGGTTTGGTTGCTGTTTGTATCACAGCCAAAATTAGCAGATAGGTGTAGTTGGATGAAGTGTAATGAGCAGAATATTAGACCAACAATGGGCCTGTTTCTAGCTGGTGTGTATATCTCTTCATCAGATGAGGAGAAACAGTAGAAGTGCAATATAATGACTCGAGCGAGCAGATTAGCAGGATAGGATTGTGGGCTGTCATGTCCTAAGCGAAATATAACTCCATTAAGTCTTCCCATAGACCAACTGAGGAAACCATTTCAACAGGACTTTTGGTTTTACTCCAACCCATACTTCTTTCCCTGTCGCAGAAGGAAATATCTGACAAGGTTATGATTTAGTAGCAATTCAAAATTTATTAATGATTTGAGCTAGATCAAGAGGTTAAATTTTAGCAGCAGTTAATCATTAACTGATTTAAGGATTAGCAAAATAATTGAACAGCGACTTAATTACAGATTTGAAAATGGCACGATTCACACTAACTTACTATAAGGTATCGCAAATCAATACATATACATATAAGCACAAACACACAAGCACACACCACTTGAGGGGTCATACACACACACCCACACCCAAGTTTATAACTGCTATTACCAAAGTTCCCTTCCCAATGGATGACTCCAATAAGCTGATGGGTGCCTCTTTTATGTGTACATGGACAAATATTTGTATCCAGTAAACTATAAGAGCACCCACACGCCTAAGAGCTAATGTGTATATAGGGAGGTGGATGAGCGAGAGGCCAGCCTATAGTTACTATATTTACTATATTTCCCTCTTCGAGTTTGGAGTAAATACCCACACTGCATTGGCAGTTATTCCTCAGTGGGCGATAACTGAGACTTGAGGGGGGTTGACTTGCCCTGGCCTTTCAGTCCTCGAGGTGTTTGCCTGAGCGGTGTCCTGACTTAGAGGAGATGCAGGTCACAGCCCACTGCCATCCAGGAGAGCTCAAAGGGTCTTCCTAGAACCACTATTTATAGGGTTCGAGATAATTGACTTTCATCAGATATTTATCTACTCCGGCCCAACTCGGACGATGGGACATTCTGGTACTTTCTAACAGCTGTGCAAGTCCAGAAGTTGCTAGATTTGCAAGTTCTGGTATCACCTCCCTTTGGGTCATGATCCAGGTACAGACGTACTAGGCTGTCAGGGAATCATAGTCCCAAGCGATAGGGGAAGCAGGAGCCGAGCACATTAAGGGAGTGCCTCCATGCTCTGGTCCTTTATCTTTTGCAATTCATGCCTGACATCCTCTGGGCTGGTATGTGGTCCAGGGATGCGGAATCGCACCAAGCACCAAGTGGCCAAAAAGAGGGGGCGTTGCACCACCACATTCCCTTTTTATAAACTTTCTGTTTCAAAGGATTGAAGGAAGTCTTGCTGACAAATTCAGCTAAGAAGCATAGCAGTAGATTGAGGGAAAATGTTGGAAAACCAGAAGAAGCTCAACAGAGGCCCCCAGGTGAAGTTCACTTAAAACATGTTACAAATAGCTGGCGTTAATTTACTTTTGATACCTGACATAACCCCATTTATGACGTGCTGTTTGTGTACAAGCAGCAGGGAAATCAGCCTGTAATTTCAAGTGGTAAGCATCAGAAATACAAACACTTATGAGATCAGGGCTCTCTGCTGAAGGTTTTATCAGAAAGCATGCCAGGAATTTGCTGCCTCACCTTGCAAAGCGTTAGTCTGCTTAATTAAGTCATTAGCTACAAGCAGTAAATAGATGAAACTGGGATGGTGAGGGCAATGAAACACGTAAATTCACCTGCCTGGTTCCAAAGGTAATGCTGGGCCTGCACATACAGTTACAGTAATTTATAGTAAGGGCAGTAGCACAAATAATCCAGGAAATTGAAACTTTACCATTCATATGTAATCATTCTGTAAAGATCACGTAGTCATAAAAAGATTGCATAAGAGATCATACATAACATGGACCAGACTGACCTTGGGAACCTCACCCTTTTAGAGGTGCAGGGTATAAATGCTGATGCTCTGCTTTGTTGGCGTCTCTTGACAAGATGGCTACTACCAAGAACCTGCTGTGGTTATTCCTCTTAAATGCAACACTCGTGGGTGCCCCTTCAGGTAAACCACTTAAAATCTTTAAAGAACATTCTTTTTTTTTTTTATTAAGAGAAAAAATTCCCCACTTGCTTCTTTTTATTCGTACCTTAACAGTTAAAACTGTCATGACTGGAAGTGACACCATGCCAACGTCTTCATGTGAGTCTGCATTTTTCAGGTTTTCTGTCTACGCGTTACTTTTGGGTTGTACTAGTTAATACCCCAGCTTGGGGGTCTGAAGCTGCCTGGTGGCAGGTGGGACAGGTAGAAGCATGGTGCTGTGAACCACATGCCCCAGAGCAGGGCATTGGTCTGCCGGTTGTGCCCCTGGGGCTATCAGGCATGTGGCATGAAAACCTGGAGAGAACAAAGCCCCAGGGTGGATTGTGCTGCATCCCAAAAGGTGCATCTCTCTAGGTAAAACATAATTCATCTGAATTTGTTCATCACTTGCCTTCTCGAATTTAGTGTCTCACTAAAAAGCAGCCATTTACAAGAAGAATCGTAGAATCATAGAATGGTTTGCATTGGAAGGAACATTTAAAGATCATCTAGTCCAACTCCCCTGCAATAAACAGAGACATTTTCAACTAGGAGATGGCTCAGAGCCCTGTCCAACCAGACCTTGAATGTTTCCAGGGATGGGATACCTACAACCTCTCCGGGAAACCAAGAAATTAGCACTTGTTTGCCTAAAGAGAAAATGTTCTGGAGACTTGTTTAAAATTATGTTTTTCATTGCTCCCACCATGGAAGAGCATCCCACTGAGACCCTTCAGCTCTCCATTGCCCTTGTGACAGGGTGGCACCAATATCTCCTGAGCTGGGAGAAAACCTGGCCGTGCTCCTTCATTCACAAGGTCCTCACTTGTTTCTTTCTCTTCTTCTCCAACAGATGCCACAAGCCCGATTCCAAACGTCTTCATGGAATCTGCTCCTCCAGGTGGGCCTCATTTTGTCATGTTTTTTCTGGCCATTACTTTTGGCAGTACCCATTAGTGATTCACAGGGTGGGGTTTGGTCTTCTCCATGGGAGAGCAGAGCCAGGGAAACACACAGCCTAATTAAGCAGAGGGTGGCAGTCCTGGTGGCCTGAAACTCATAGAGAATTGCCAATGCACTGGCGAGAGAGGGTGTCTGCATGCTAGAGGGTTTTCCCTGTCTCCTCCTTTCTAAGGTGCCTCCCTGAGCCTGGTGAGCGGCAGCAACCGGTGTGAGGGGCGCGTAGAGATTTACTACTACGGCAGCCGGGGCACTGTCTGTGATGACTTGTGGGACCTGAACGATGCCGAGGTTGTGTGCAGGCAGCTAGGATGTGGCTTTGCTGTTTCTGCACCAACAAACGCCTACTTCGGACAAGGCACTGGCAATATCTACCTGGATAATGTGGACTGCACAGGGAGTGAGTCCTCCCTCTTCCAGTGCAGTCACCGTGGCTGGGGTGTCCATGACTGTAGCCACAGTGAAGATGCTGGTGTTGTGTGCTCAGGTACCATTGCTTTTCCTTCCTAAATACGGGGATGCTCTCAAAGAGTGTCCCTTGTTGGCCACAAGTATGCTGGAGATGTTTTCAAAGATTGTGTTTTTTATTGCTCCCACCATGGAAGAGCACCCTGCTGAGACCCTTCAGCTCCCCATCGCCCTTGTGACAGGGTGGCACCAATATCTCCTGAGCTGGGAGAAAATCTGGCCATGCTCCTTCATCCACACGGTTCTCACTTGCTTCTTTCTCTTCCTTCCCTAACAGGTGCAACAACCGAGAGTCCACCATTGACTGCTCCAGGTGTGTCTCCTTTTATCATCTGTCCGATGTATTACTTTGGAGGTGTATTAGTTACTTGTTTCTAGCTTGGTGTTGTATCATTTGCACATTGTAATAGTTTTGGAAAAAATCGTTATTGGTACTTACTGTTTAAATCCCACCTGCTGGTCCCCTGTGTCTCTCTGATTCTGTTACTGATTTCAGACTGTGTTGATTTTGTGGGAAGTCTCTTCTTTCTTCTCTACTTTTTATGTTATTCGAGCCAGCACCTCTTGCTTTCTGTCATACCTATGTGTGCCTTAAACCTACCAAATGCAAAATAACAAGGGAGAGTCAGAGTTCTCTGAAGAGATCATCACACTTGTAGCCTGAGTGAGAAGAGCACAACCGTTTGGTTTCTCTGGAGATTTAACCTCCCGTTGCTACGGCTTGGATACATAAAATGTATTTTCATTTGATCAGAAGTAAATCTAGATGAATCACATCCATATCTAATTTTCTTTCTTTTTTTTTCAGCTAGAAAATATATTTGTGGTGACTTACTTTTCAATTCCTCCGGAACACTTCAGAGTCCTTTTTATCCTTTGAATTATCCAGATAATGCAGATTGTTTGTGGCAAATACAAGTAATGAATAATTTACGCATTATGCTCACATTTGAAAGTATTCAGTAAGTAAACCACTCCCTGCTTGGGCAATAAATGGATCCCAAATCTCAACTACAATCATAGTTCCCAAATACATTTCCACTGCTTATAAGTGAGTTATTAATATTACACGGGAGTTGTGTGAGTGAAGTATCTTATTTTATTATTTGTTCAACACTTAAAAACCGAAGTTCACCAAATGCTTTTTACTATATATTCATATTACTTCCTCAGGTTGCAAGGTGGATGCCAGAATGACTATATTGAGATCTATGATGGGCCACCCAATACTTCTCCTCTGCTTGGAAGAATTTGTTCTAGTTCTAATCTCACATACACATCATCCTCAAACTTTATGACTGTTAGATTTCACAGTGACTCCAGATATTCCAACAGAGGCTTTTATGCTGAGTATCACTCCTTTCCAGCAGACCAGAACACCAGTAAGTTTCCATTCTGTTTGTAATGTTTTCTTTGCTCAGAAGCTGTTGTAGTCTGTTTTTATCTGCTAAATAAGTATTCGTTAATGTTTTTGAACTACTCCTACATAGATAATGTTCCCGCTTGAATTTCGTAACTGGTTATTGGCTGATCACTTTCAGACAATAATTATGTTTTCATTTTAAAAAAAACCTTCAAGTATCAAATTAATTACCTTTAGATGTTTTCTATGATGGCCAGTCTAAATTGATCTTTTTTCTTGTCATCTCATAATTCACACGTTTTTTCTACCTTTGTGGACAGATCTCCATAACATCGTAGAAATATTGGTTAGAAAGGACCTTTGGAGGCTAGTCCAACCACTCACAACATAGCCATTGCCAACACCGGGTCAGGTCCATTATGAACTTGTCTAGCCGAGTCTCTAGAAACATTCAAAGGATGAAGTCTTCAAAGCCACAACTTCTCTGGGTGACCTGTTCCAGGGCTGTCCTGCAGTCCCAGTGGGAAAGTTCATCTAATGAGCACTCACAACCTCCCCAGGCACAAACAATGGCTATCACATTTGGCTCTGTTGTCTTTGTAGCTGCCTTTCAAGAGGTTGTGTGTTGCCAGTAGGCCCCTACCATCAGATGTGCCTCTACCAAAGGCCAGACTCTCCCTGGGATCATTGCTTTTCGTGTCATGGACTCAGTGAAACACCATGAAGATGGTTTCAGGATCCCCTCCCACCCAGATAGTGCTTCTGCAAGCCAGTGTGTGTGTTTAGTGCTGTACCTTCCACAACAGCTTTTGGATTCTTATTCAGGAAAAATTCCCATTTCTTGGCATTTTTGTGTGAGTGGCGATACAGGCTCAAGGTCTCAGCAAAAGCCTGTTGTAAACTACATATTTTTGTGAGGAGAGTAACTGAAGGTCAGCTGAAGTTTGTCAGAGACTATGGCTTATTCATATCTAAATCTAAAATAAGTGGTTTGGCTCATGAATTCTCTGCCCTAAATGGTAGTAGCTATTGCATTTGTTGAAGTTGTAACATGCAAGCATTATCAAGTACCTGAAATCACTAATAATTCATATTTTCTTCCCTAGCCCTTGTGTGCTTGCCAGACTACATGAGTGCAGTTGTAGACAGACACTATCTCGAGTCACTGGGCTACTCAGTGTGGAACATCAGCTTGTCTGACCCTACCTGTAAACCAACGATTACACCGACTAAGATTACATTCAACGTTCCATACAACGGCTGTGGTACACGTAGACAGGTTAGTGTTAACATATTTTGGAGAGATCTCCAAGTCTGGGCATGGAAACTTAATATACATTTGGAAAATTGTCATGATTTGCAAAGGGTGTTGTAACCCACGGGTATTCAAAACGCAGAAAAGAAGCATGTGTGTCTGGAGGCTAAGGTTTGTTAAATATGCTTCTTTATCCTTCCCAGGATTTAGGTAATCCCTGTATCTATTTCAGTGTGGTGTTCTAGAGAATAAGGTATAGGAGAGAGTTAAGTGAACAATAACATCCAGGATGTTTGGGCATTTTGAGTATGACATGCTCTTTCTGACTAATACTAGGATCCGGCACATACAGAATTTCATAGTATACACCATCAACGTGACTACATGCGATAATTTTGTACTCATCTAATGTGTCAAATAGGGCAACAGTGAAACCATCACCTACTCCAATGTGATAAAAGTGCCTGGTTCTGGTCACATCATCAAGAGGCAAAAGGACCTTCATTTGCACATCAACTGCAAAATGCTCCACAACACCTGGGTGGAAGTAATGTACATTGCCAACGACATCATTAATGCCAGCGAAACCCAGTATGGCAGATACGAAGTGAGCTTGACATTCTACAATTCCTCGTCTTTCCTGTGGCCAGTGTATGACTTTCCATACTACGTTGACCTGAATCAGGATTTGTTCCTTGAAGCTTCTCTTCACAGCTCTGACAAGAATCTGGTCTTGTTTGTGGACACATGCGTGGCATCACCTGATCCCAGCAATTTTAAAGCACTGACCTATGAATTGATCAGAAGTGGGTAAGAACTTTCTAAAGAATTACTTAGAAAGTATCTGTATGAATAGTTCTAAAAGAGTTTAGTTTATGAAGGTGGTGATTTAGGGACAGTGTACACTGGTTACAATTCTTAGTACAAATATAATTCTAAGAAAGACTTTTTGGCAAAGTCTGAATAAGATACAATATGACAAAGAAATGCCATTCAGAAGTTGCCGTCAAGCACTGAGATTTCACTCAGGGAGGCAGTGTAGAAACCGAGGTCTGAATTTGTTTCTCAAATAGACGCATGAAATGTAGGGAAGTCAGTGGCTCTGCATTTCCATGCATCAGAATTTGAGTTTTGCAGCATCATAACCAGAATACAAAACAGTCTGTTCACAAAGAAGAGAAATTCCTTAGCCTTTTCTTGCTATTCTAAAAACCTAAACCATTTTGCTTAATTTGGTACAAAATGTGCCTTTTGATTTGAAATGGAAAAGTTGTGGACTCTTGTAAAGAACGCAAAACCAGGGAGCTAGAAGCATTACGGCGTGTCCCATTTTGTTCCAGGAATGCAAGACTCATGCTAGTTCATTTCCCTTCTGTGCTAGGTGGGATTTGAATTCCTCTTGTCCCCTGGGAGGGTGTTGACTTCAGCAACCTTAGTGGTGTAGTAACCTCCTGCTAAGCTGGAAGCCAGTCTGTGAGAGGCTAACGAAGTGACACAGTGCCTCCTGCCTGCTGGGTGAATGTCCTCCCGTTTTACACCTTGTGTGAATCTCAGGAAGGTTCTCCTCGTGTTGGCGTTTCTTTTTATTTTATCTATAAAAACACATACCCATTAAGGACGACACAGAAGGACTGTCCAGCTTTGTGAGCAGGACACTCACCAGGGAGATGAAGCTAATAGTTTCTGATCATTTTCCAATTCATTTTTGTTCATGTGAAAAGGAACTGTGTCAAAAGCAGACGTATTTACAGAATCTAAAATCAGTAATATCCACCTATAATATCAGATGTGTTGGGGTATCACTGCAGTATAAAATAAACTAAGAGGACTTACAGTCCCCGGGGTCTTCATTAGGGAAATGAGCACAATGGAATTTTTTTTGAGACATAAAGATAATTAATGACAACTTTGAAATATTCTGGGGTAACAATTGTGGGGGAATTATTGTGATCTTTTTGCATGGTGATTAAATTGAACAAGAACGATCTGAGTACAAGAACGATCTGAGTTAGGTAACTTGTAAGGCTAGTAATTGTTAGGAAGTAAAACTCATTGACAGGAAAGTTAATCAAGCAACTTGGTCTGTGAAACATCCAGAGATCTCTGTCAGGTGTTGAGATGCCCCAAGCGAAGTACTCTACAAACATCGAAGGACTCAAGAGCACGTTTATTTCCCAAAAAATATGTGTATTAGAATTAGTTTTGTCCTTCCAGGGTGAAAAGGGGCCCTTTCTCTTTCTGCAACAACCTGCAGGGGCCTTGTTTGCAAATGCAAAATAGGTCCTCACCTGTACCTGAAACACAGAAACCAGCAGAACCACTACTTGTTTTTCAGCTATTCTTGTTTACCTCAATTCTTTACAATTCTTTACATCAATTCTTTCAGCTATTCTTTACATCAATTTTGTTGAGCTACGAAATGTCTGCGCTGTATACGTTAGTGTGGTAGAAATCACCGCCGCCATCGGTTATTTTTTGGCTCTTATTTTCTCTGCTTGCTAAAAATACACTTTTTTTTTAAATCCTTTTGAGTTCTCTTATACTTTTACCTTCTGGTTTTATATTTGAGTTTGAAACATATTGCAGGGAGATTGTGTAAATGTCTTTCTATTCACAATAGCTAATGTATTAATTCTATATCTTTCCAGGTGTGTTAAGGATCTTACCTACAAGGCTATCAATTCGTCGTACAAAGATGTTGCTCGCTTTTCATTTAATGCTTTCTCGTTTATTCATCGATACCCGTCAGTTTACCTGCAGTGTGAGCTGGTGGTGTGCATGGAGAACGACTACTCTTCCCGCTGCTACCAAGGCTGCGCCAGTAGGTTCAAGAGGGATGTTGGTTCTTCCCATGAAAAAGTGAATATGGTTATTGGACCTGTCCAGCTTCGGGACGCTCCCGCCAAGAACAGGAACGCTGGTAAGTTTAAATAACTCGAATAACGTAAGTCCCTGTACATTACTGTATGTTTGCATGTCAGCTTGGACATGAAATCTAGCTCTGAAACATGCCTTTGCTGGCTTATTCATAACTCTGATATAGTTCTTACAGGGATGATTTTTTCTCAAAACAATTTTTATACAATTTATATCAAATTTATACAATTTTTATAAAATTGTTTTGTAATGTTTACGAGCTGCTTCTTTTCTGTCACAGTTTAGATCCATTATTTGTTCTGCACATGAAAAATGGCAATTGATTCTGTTCTGTGGGAAGAGGGATGAGATGTAACTCATATCCCCGCAGGATTTATATTAATTTTTCAATGCATGTCTCTTATTTATTAGCAACCAATCTGTAGGTCCCCTTGGAAATGTTGTTTCCCAGTGTCCTATAACTGCTGTTTCCACTATCAGGAAACAGCATTTCATAGTCTCAGAGTGTAATCATTGCAAATTCTTGGTCGCTCTTTAATTTCTTGCCGTAATCTTTACTTGTTCGGCATGGCCGCAGGGTCACTTGTCAAACAATGTGCAATAAAACAATTTGGTTTCTGATAAAATCCAGATGGCAACATTTTAATTCCAGGTCTCTTTGCCTAATTACCTTTTGAGATTAACTAGCTCAGGAAAACAGATGCAAGCCTCTCTCTTTCTCTTCTGAGCACAGAAGTGGCCTCTGCCTTCCAAATGGAAGGGGACTCTCAGAGCCCGGCGCCTGCTGCCAGCTCCCACGCTCCTCAGGTGGTGACCATCGTGGTGCTCATAGCTGCTGTTCTCACTGTGGGAGGATTTCTTTTGAAGCGCAAAATGCGGCAACCCATCCCGTACCACATAATGTGAGAGGTAACCCAAGGCTTGCAGGTGGAAGGCACCAGTCATCAGCTTCATAATTTGGTTTTGCATTCTGCGTAGAGGGTAACTCTTACTTGACTATTCCACCACACAGATCTTGTTTGAAGATCATGCTGTACTGAGGTAAAAACCAGTGTTGCCATGAACTGAACTTAAAAGGAGCCTGGCTTTAAAATCCTCAAGTCCACATACACCTAAGGTCTAAAGAAAGGTTGATTCTTCCATCCCAGCATCCAAATAAGCTACCGTCTTCAATGCTGGACATTTCAGAGCACCTCAGTTGAGCTCCTGGTTGAGTGTCTGACTGAGAAGACCAACTTAGATGACTTGAAAAAGAAGAACTGACCTATTTTGCCATTGCTGATATGCAGACGGAACACCTGCGTAGCACCATGAGATACCCTGGAAAACAGGCCCAGAAAAATGTTTCCTTGTAGTAAAAATATCTCAATAATGAGCCATAAATGAAAATGCACAGGGGCTGCACGTAAGGAATTGCTCCTGTACAGTGTTCCTTATTTTGGGGTGTATGGTTCTTCACAATTACATTTTTCTCTGAGAAAATGTAGGCCATTTATAAGATTTTGTATAGCGGATGAATATAAACAAATCTATCGTGTAAATATGTAATTAAAAAACAGCAGGAAAGAAAGCATTTTTTGAGCCATACTTCTTTTTGTGTACTTGCAACACGCCATCTATGTGTCTCAACTGCCAGCTAACGCATTATCAGGTTGGAGAACATGGCTTCTGACTAAATGACTTTGCCAAGCAATGATTTCTGTTCACGTTCTTACGCATTTCTACACCTGCAATGGCGGGGGTGGAGAGAAAATGTACGTAAGTTGCCATAAGGAAGTGTGACCTGTCTCCTATCCCCATGTGAAAACAAAACAAAAAAATATTAAAGTAAGAATCTGTTTGGAAGAAGCTACTTGCTGCAGGCGGAAAGGTCACTGGTCTTTGACTGAGAAATGCTCTTCTATAGTCTTTCCTGTTTTCTGGCCAGCAATGACAGAGGAAAGTTTGTTGGGAACAGTGTAATGTACTATGTGTGATGTAAGCGAGAGACAAAGTATTGACGTGTAGGGAAGGTGAGCTCTACACCAGGGCGACATCCTGACCTGACGAGGAGGATGCGGGCAGTTCTGACAGAAGTCATCATTACAGCCTGTACCATTTCTTCCCGCAAGCTGCCTCTTCGTGGTGACCCCTGGCAGGCCTATCGTCATCTCTCCATGCTGTGAAGGGACCATACAGGCAGGGTTGGCATTGCCCACAGAGAGTGGAAGTGAATCTTTCTGTCCACACATGAGGAACAAGGCTGGAGGAGGGTCCTCTGTGCCTACAGCCAGCTTTGAAGGGCAGAGCAATCCAGGAGGCTGACCTGCCTTTCATCTAGTCCTCTGTGTGTGGACCAGAGATTGTCCAGGCTTGGAGAAATCCAGTGACCTGCTCAGCACAGTGAAAACTTTCTTAGACCTGGGCTTTCCTACCTCTCTAGGAGAGGACCTTCCCTGCTGCTCTTCCCAGACCTGCTGTTTTCTCTCCTGCCCCCGCTCCTGCTGTGGCCTTGCTGCTGCGGTTATGCTACTCCACCATTTTTCAGGGCATATCTTGGTGACACTTTTTCTACTTCTAGTCTCTGAATATTACTTTGATCAGACAAGCAAACAGATCCTAGACTTAGGATGTTGGTGCCTCCAACCTGCAACGTGCCTGTACTGTTCAGAGATAAGCCTTCCCGTACTGTTCTGTGCCAGGGGTCCCAGGTGGAGATATACCAAGGTTTGAATCAGAATGAAAGGTAGAAGAACTAAGTTCAGTGGTTTCCATATTAAATGTTGCTGTAGAAAACACCACTAAACTGTTCAAGTAGTTGGTGTCTCAGACACATCCTCCTTATTTCCTGCCTCCTTCCTTGATCCACAAGTATTACAGACATGCAGGATCCAAGAAAACTGGGTTTGTTGATGAGGAAAGGGTCATGCTCAAGCTCATGCCTGGTGAATGGTTTCTCTGCCAAGAACCTTCCTTCCCACCTCCTGCACCACTACATTTGGGAAAGCTTCTACTGGTAAATCCAGTGTATTTGACTCTCAGTGGCAGACAGTTCTGATCCATTTGGATCCTCACCATTAAACAAATGCAAATCGATTTGCAACGACACGCTTCACGTTTCACAAACAACAGAACCCAAGGGGCCATCAAGGAACCTGATAAAATAGACTACACTGCCTCATTGCATCTTAACACATGAATTCAAACCATCGTTTCTTTGTGCAGAAGCCTGTGGATACCCTCATTCCAGTCTAGATACTTTCTTATAGTCACGAGTGAAAACTGATTAATCTTCTATAAGCTTTCAATGGTTTCCATTTGGACCTCACAAAAGCCAGTATGTCTGCAGAAGTCTCCTGACAATAGTAGAAGAGAAAGTGTTTTCAAAGCTTGATGGGGCTTCTGTCACAGTGTAACGTGCTGAGAAACACTTCAAGCTGCGAGAAGAAGTCCTGGAGAGCAAAAATGTGTTACTGAAAGAGACTTATCTAGCCAATGGGAAAGATGAAAACATGTGCTGTATGGTATTTGTATTAATTAATTAATTAATTCAAATTATGGGAACATATACAGAGTAGGAATCTATTCCTAGTCTACGGAGATTGTCTGATAGTCAAGATCTTCAGAAATATCTAGATCTTTGAAGTTTTAGTAAAGAATTCATTAGTGAAGAATACAGTGAAGAATTAATTAATCGGGGTTGTTCATTTACCCACAGTTTGACACATTTTCTTTCACTTGAACTATCTGGGAATCACTTTCGTGTTCCCCTACCTCCCCACCCTTTTCAATTATTACAAGAGTTTGGAGAAGGATCGCTGTCCATCACTTACTCTTGCTTCACTGGTTACAGTGCTTGATTGGTCAGTCAAATATATTGGACGTTTTCTGCTTCTTGCCAAGATGTCAAGATCAGAAGAATATGAATAGTGAATACCAGGCATTGTGTACATTTCCTCATTCGTGTGTGAATGTGGTTGTTTGTATAAAGAAGAAACATATTTACCCTTCGCAATGTTCACTTTCAAGGCTTCCAGCATTATATTTGGCCTCTTGTGTTTTGCACTTCCTTCTTCCATTCCAGTGATGCTGGCCTTTGTGGAAAGACCTTCTAAGTCATTTTTCCCTTGGGCTCCTGGACTTCAGTCTTCATTCTTGATGACTGGCCCTGGAGGCAATAAATTTGTGTATGGCAACAATTGTGCTACAAATTTTAACTCCTGATAATGCCATCCAAGGGTGTAGAGGTAGGAATCAGATGAAAACCAATATTCTGGCTCTTCAGTGTTAGGATGGTCATCAGCCTTTTCTCGTTCAATGGTTAAAACATAGAAACACAGGAAAGTAACCACTTTTGCAAGAGAACGATGAATGAGAATTAAGCATTGTTTCCTGTGGTTGAAGAGGTTTGGACTCATTCCTTCAAAGAATGACACAGCAGTTAATTTTCATTATGCAGAATTAAACAAGGAATATATTAAGAAAGATTCTTAATAGAAATCTGAACCTTTTTTTTCCCCTTTCATGGTTCAAAGGATCAAAGGAAATTTTAGAATAGAGCTAAGTTGCAACCTTTGTAATTTAATTAACTATGCATAAAATCCACTGATTTTTCTGCACAGTTTTCACAAAAAGTTGTCAGCTGGCCCTGATACTCTCGACACTTTCTTGCAATCTAACAATCTCTCAGTGATTAGAGTTTTGACTTGAACTTAAAAATGCCGAAAAGGAATGGGTTCATATTGGGGCTGGAGGTGTTGACTTCAACTGCAAAGTTCTTCAGGTATCTCATAGTGATTTGCTTACAAGGCTTGGCTCAGTTTCTCTCCTTAATTATCTGGAGCAAACTATCCATGTGTTGAGGCAAAGTTATCAATTACACACTATGGTACGAGCTCCTCTCCACTTGTGGCTGTGGCTCTCAAGCACGGAAAACTAGCAAGCAATATTTCACACCTCTCTCACTCAGTTCCTCTTGCACCACCCCAACTCTCTTTCCCCAGGTCCCGGACTGGTAGGTCAGCCCAGGACCACTGATTGCCTCCTCTCCTTTCCTCACATCTCCACCACATTGCCTCTCCGGTGGCTCCTACGTTGAGCTGCAGCCACCTCCTATCTTAACCTTCTTGTTGTTGCCTCTGCTGCTGATGGCCGAGGAACTGATGTTGTGGTAGAGCCAGCAATTTTGATAGGATGCAGCCCTCCCGATTAAGTGTGTCTCTAAATACTTCACCTTGCATTCAGCAACAGCGACAGTTCTGGTGGGTTATGTTCAGAGACTCCCCCAGTCATAATTGAACAGGGCCAGCAGGTCTTATCTTATTTTATTTGAGTATGCCAAACCTGTAAGAAACTCGTGGCTCCCCAGGGAGACTTGCCTCACTAGTTGGAACCAAGTTATGAAGCTCTTTTATTACTTTGCTGGAGGAAACCCATTTAAGTTTTGACATTCCACTACTTTCCCCAGACCTGCCAAGGAATCTCCCCATAAAAGAAAAATACTGAGATTCAACAGCCAGAATGGAAAGGTATCTTTGGATAGGAACTCATTTTATTTGTACAACGAGATGATTGTGAAACCTAGAGTAGCATAAATATTTCCTTCCAGGCAATGGAAAATGTTACTCTTGAGATATTATCTTTCTGCAAAACCCAGGAAGTTACAAAATCGTGAATAACAAACCAAACATATTTTTGTTTCAGATCATAGGCCTGTGGTTGCTTTATGGTTCTCTCGTAGAAAGAGAAACCCGTAGAGCCACTCCCCTTCAGAAATAAACTATATATTCTGCTGGTCCTTTGTATCAGCAGCACTTGATAAGATGGGTACCCCTATGATTTTGACATGGCTACTCTTGTTAGGTCCAGCAGTTCTGGAGGCCAGATCAGGTAAAGCACTTAAACTTGTTCCAGGGCACATAAAAAAAATTATAAAGACTGGTTGGGGTCCTCTCTGTTGATTCCACAAATCATGCTGGTATTGGTTTGGGCAAAAAAATTAAAAGAGAAATTGGGTGAGATAGCACGATTTTATTCTACTAAAATTGTGAACTATCCATCATAGTGAATAAGAATGATTGAAAACATTTAGTGGAGTTCATTTGCTGCCACAGGGTAGTACTTGTCTTAGTGTCTTGTGCCATTGCACACTTGTGCCTGTGGGTATGTTATGAATGAGGCAAACTTCCAGGTCCAGAAATTTGATCTAGGAAATATTTAAGAATTTATTTTTTAAATGGATATTTATTCCAGAGTATATGAACACATACATATGTTACTTAATGTTGCTTGTAGTATTTGATTCTTCTTGATCTTATGTATAATTTAATGAAATTCTTGTTATACAAGAAGTTAATTTTCATAATCTAGCACTGTGGATAAATGAGGGACACCTGAAAATAATGAATGACCTGAAACGCTGTTAGTTCAACTTCATTTTTGTCATTGACTTTTTCCTTGTATGATTAGTTTCTGACTTGGGTGACTTTGAGCTGAATAATTCTATGTATATCCTAGAATAATTGCAGATTATTTTTCTAACTAGTTATTTAAGCACCATTATGATAATTTATATTGCCATCACTCGCCTCATCCAGTTTTCTTCACCTGTCCTCTGCTTGCCTGGTGATAAACCATCTTACTCTTGCTGCTCCAGTTCTCTCTGCTTTTGGCTTCATTCCCCAGCCCCTGCCTCTGGCTCCTGGATCGGAGTAAATGCTTTTGTCTTTTTGACACCTTTAAAGTGTGAGGCAGGATGTAACCTCTCTAATTACATGCCCAGCAGATCGTTATGCTCTCGCAGCGATGACAGACCCTGAAGGAGAGCGAATAAAACTGGTTTGGATCAGCTTTAATTTCCTAATCCCACTTTGACTTTTTGCCAGGTTTGCTGTTCCACTTCTCAAAAATCCTATGAGTATGGTTCAAAAATGTCCAAATAGATATTTGAAGAAACAAACCGGGTATAAGTCAAGGGGCGCTTTTGTAGCTTCTCCCTTTGAACTGCCAGTTAAATATGCACAAATAGGGGCAAATTTAATTTGGACACTGTCTTGACTGTTCTTCCAGTCCAAGAACAAAGGATTAGATGCAGCGAAGAAATCCTGGAGCTGCTAACTTCTTAGATTTGTTTTGCTTTGGATGACTTCTTCAGTGTCCAATAACAAGCTAAATATGTATTTGGCAGAAATGAAGAGTATAACAAGTGCAGCGTGCATGTTTTAATTTCCAAAGTGTAAATACTGCAAATCTTAAGTTACATTTATTTGCTCACTTACACTTAGTGGTGAAGTCTTTAACAAAATTCTTCACCAAAAATGGATGTCTAAAATCAGGACTTTCATGCTGTTCGCTGCAGAATGTCTAAATAAGCTAACGCAAACTGCAAAGCAGATGGGCTTTACCTGGATGAACGCAGTTATCAGATGTATACATGATAGGTTATTAGATATTTCTTTATTTCAAATTCTAATAACATTTTACAGGCATGTAAAAAATAAAGCCAATGGATTCCTATTGAAATTCTTATAACCCCATTCAGAGCATTGTCCATTCTGTTGAATACTTCGTGGAATTCTTCCACTAAAATTACTCTTAAAAACTGTAGGATTTGTTTGTCATGCGTGGACCCTAGGTCCTTAAAGTTCTCCTAGAGATTTTAGAGGAAGAAGAGAAATTCTAGGTAAATTCTATAAAGCAGGGAGGGAAAGAAAGAATGGCTATTGTTTCCTCTAAAATTCTGAAGTTTTTCTGAAGGATTCATTTGGTCTAATTTTGACATCATTTTAAGCAAAGTAGGTCACTGCTTGTTATCCTTCAGTAGTGCATAATATCTTGTGATATTTATGTGATATAAAGTACCTGCCTGGTAATTTTTATATGGCAGCACTGCAGCAGCCCCATGAGCACAGATTTCAGAAAAAGCCAGTCTCGGCTGTCGAAGCTGCCTCTGGCCACGTCCCCGAAGCCTCGGTGATCTGCCTGGGCCACTGCTCTGCGTTTCCCCCTGCACCCAGGTCAGCAGGGGCTTTGTACACCACATAGAAGTGCTACACATACATCCTTCTGGTAAGACACAGGTTGAGGGCAGGAAAGCTGTGCTGCACCTCCTAAACTCCAGTAGGATTCAATGCAGAATGGCTCCTTGTTCTTTAGCATAAAACATTTTGACAGCAATGAATAAAAAAGACAGAAACATGAAGCATCTTCTTAAAACATGCTGTTCTTCTCCTAGTAACAAAGTAAAAAAAAAATCAGTGATGTTTTCTTATTACAGTTTTACTTAGATTTCATCCAGATACTGATATTCATTTTCTCTCCTTTGCTTTCCTGTTATGCTTTTCTTATTATTAAAGACTTTCCTTTCTTGCTGAAATAGTTTGTGCTTAGCCTGCTATTTAAATTTTCTGTAGAAAGCTTGCATAAAGTACATGCAGCTGACTTTGAGATCTGGAAGAGGGGAAGAAAAAAGGTGTGTATCACCTCCGTCCTCACGGGCATTTAATATTGGGCTAGGCAAGTGTTGTGGTTTAACCCCAGCCAGCACCTAGAACCACGCAGCCGCTCGCTCACTCCCCCCAGTTTGGATGGGGGGCAGAGTGAAAGTGCGAAAACACTCAGGGGTTGAGATAAAGACAGTTTAATAAGTAGAGCAAAAGCCACGCACGCAAGCAAAGCAAAACAAGGAATTCATTCACTATTTCCCACCGGCAGGCAAGTTCAACCATCTCCAGGAAAGCAGGGCTCCATCACGCGTAACCGTTACTTGGGAAGACAAATGTCATCACTCGGAGCAACCCCTCTTCCTACTTCTTCCCCCACCTTTATGTACTGAGCATGATGTCATATGGCATGGAATAGACCTTTAATCACTTGGAGTCAGCTGTCTCAGCTGTGTCTGCTCCCAGTTGCTTGTACCCTCCCAGCCTGCTCGCCGGTGGGGTGGTGCGACGAGCAGAAAAGTCCTTGAGAGCTTAGCAACAATTAAAACCACCAGTTTTTACTGGAAAAGTATTTCTCATCCCAAATCCAAAACACAGCACTATACCAGCTGCTAATGAAAAAGTTAGCTCTATCCCAACTGAAACCACGACACCAAGCACCTACTAGGAACGATGGGGCAAGAGAGCAGAATAAATGACTTCTTAAGGTCTCTTCCAGCTTATCTGTCTGACTGTGTTTGTGCTCAATTCCCTCTCGCCCAAAGCGACCCGTCTCCGGCTGGTGAACGGAAGGCACAGATGTGAAGGTCGCGTTGAGCTCTATTACAACGGCCGGCGGGGGACAGTTTGTGATGATTACTGGGACCTTTCCGATGCCCGGGTTGTGTGCAGGGAGCTGGGATGTGGCCGGGCCATTGCAGCTCCAGGAAGCGCTTACTTTGGGCAAGGCTCGGGCGATATCCTGCTGGACAACGTGAATTGCATGGGAGACGAGGTCTCCTTGTCGCATTGTAGTCACCCTGGGTGGAGGATACACAACTGTGCCCACTATGAAGACGCTGGTGTTGTCTGTTCAGGTGCTGTCACATTTTTCTTTTCTAAATGCTTTTGCTATAAATTGCACTCAATATACATGTGTTGGTATGGGGGTGTGCAGACATTCTCCTCCTGAGATAGCATTTCATTCAAGATACGTGTTGGAAAGTTACACCAGATGTATCAGATATATGTCTAATCTTTCTTTCTGCTTTATTATGAAGAATTTTTTATCTGTGGAAGGGCACACTCCCTCTGAAAAGGCCTGTTCTCAGAAAGCAGAGTCTGTCTTTTCACTCCGATGACCTGGCAGAACCAGTATAGACTCATGTTTTTCTCACTAGGGTAGCATACAAACTGTGATTGCTCACCCCATGCAAAGCAATTAAAAAACCCAAGGATCAGATAGGCATTGCAATATGCAGAACTTTTATTCCAGCTAATCACCCAGCAGTGACAAAGAGAATAAGGAAACAAGTCGAAATTAGAGGCAAAGCTATGTCTGATAGGCAACGGTCATCAGGGAGGAGGGGGGTTAGGTGAAACTCATCATCTTATCACAAGCCTTAATGCATTCATTATGGGCAACAATAATTTCAGTCACAGCGCAAACTGCCATAGCTGACAACACACTTTGCGTTGTTTCTATATTAATTGAGTTTTCCTTCAAGTCTAGGTCCATTAATATTCTTTTCCTTTACAAATATCCATCCATTTTGAGTACTCTGTCACCTTGCTGTTTTCCGACTTGACTTTCTCCTTATTTTTTAAGAAAAGGTAGTTCACTTGTATGTTATTTTCTCCTGTACTAACAACAGATCGTTACGAACTGAGACATGGCTGATGACAACAGGTTGTTCAGGTGTTTTATATATATTGCAGTTTTCCACATTTCCTCAAAGAGGAAGAGCCTAGAGAGCTGAATTCATGCTAGGAGAAAATGCTAGCTACACAGGTGCTTTGCACTTAGGAGAAAACAACAAAACGTGCTCCGATGCCTCTGTTACAATATGCGTGCTGTGTCCAGTGTTTTTTAAAATGTCATTTATTTCTTGCTTCCATTTGTAGCTCCAGTGCCTTTGACAGACTGGCAATATTCGACAGGTGAGTCACCATGGCCTGATCCACTCCTGGCTTTGCACCATGCACCACCCCAAAGGCTGCTGCCCAGGCTGCTCCTGGGGATGACCTGAGCCTCTGCAGAAGGGTGTCCGCGACGGTGACAGGTCCAAGCCCGGCTGCTGCCAGCAATCCTACAGCTCCCAGCTTCGTGGCAAGAGCCTGTGGAGGACAGACTCTGGCCGTGGCTGGGTCGTGGTGTCCTGTGATGAGAGCAGATGCCATATCTATACCTTTCCTGCTGTCACCATCTGAAAATACCACTTTCAAGAAAAATTTTCAATTGGCGGTTACCCACCTCCATTCTCTCCAGTCAACACGGAGTATGCCATCATGATAATTTGTCTTGAGTTCACTTCATCCTTGAGGAACTGTGCTTGTAGCTAACACACAGATGTACCCATTGCACAAGCACGGTCCTCATGTGGGTGATGTTTTTCTTCCATATTCACAGGAAAGACCACTACGGGCTACACAGCCTCCACAGGACCAATGACCTCAACACTGGAGACAACCCCCACAGTGGCGACAACCTCCACAGAGGAGATAACCACCCCAGCACCAGCGACCTCAACACTGGAGACAACCTCCATAGCGGTGACAACCTCCATAGAGGAGACAACCACCCCAGCACCAATGACCTCAACACTGGAGACAACCTCCACAGCAGAGATGACCTCCACAGAGACAACCACCACCCCAGCACCAATGACCTCAACACTGGAGACAACCTCCACAGCAGAGATGACCTCCACAGAGACAACCACCACCACAGCACCAATGACCTCTCTAGCAGAGACGACCATCACAGCATCAACAGCCCTCATAGTGGAGACAGCCTCCTTAGCAGAGACAACCACCGCAGCACCAGCAACCTCCTCAGAGGCGACATCCCACCTAATGGAGACAACCACCACAGCAGCCTTCCAAGTGGAGACATCCTCCCTGCCGGAGATAACCACCACAGCACCAGCAGCCTCCTCAGCGGAGACGTTCCGCCTAGTGGAGATGACCACCGCAGTGCCAGTAACCTCCACAGCAGCAGCGGCCACCCTCGCAGAGACAACTACCACACCGACAATGGCTACTACAGCAGAGGGGAGCACATCAGGTAACCCTGTCCACTGTAACTCACTGATCTCCTTAGTGCCCCTGATCTCCCTTCCCAGACCTGACTGCACTGGACGGAGTCTCCCATCCCTGACCCTCGCCAGTTAGGCCATTTGTGTCACCCAAGTCCACGGTGAGGGTGCAAGTAGAGCATGGAGAAGAGCTGGTAAACTAGGGGGCTGAGGCTTGAGGCCAAGACCTCTGTAGCCACTGCTGGTGAAGGAAACTGTTCAGAGAGGGATTTCCTCTCACCACAACTGGGGGGATTACAACAGGGGATCATTCTTCCTTCACCCCTCCAATTCCTACTACTTCTTAGACGTGCTCTGGGATTTGGGACGTGACTGGAAAAGCGAAAGCTGCTGCATCAAGTGTTTTGTAATGCAAGTTAGAACTCCAGGGGCATGTGGTTCCTGCCCAGGGAGCAGGTGGTTGTGTGAAACAGAGAAGTCACAATGGTCATTTCAATTGAATGAAAGACCTTCGTATGATGTGAAGTGCCATAGGACAGGGGCTCCTTGAAGACAGGCTACTTTGGGGTGCATGACATGCAGTGACTGTTCAGAGCCTTTTTCATTGACACTAAATTCTTACTTACGTCCGTAGCTCTGGTGCCCACCACAGACTGGCCATATTCAACAGGTAATTCAGGCCCAGCCAGACCCATCCCTGGCCTTGCAGCACCCATGCAGGCTCCCTGCTGTAGGGGCCCATCTGGGGACCACAGGGTGCTGGGCTGGAGATACCCTAACTTGGTGCCATGTGCCGTGTCCCAGGTGCTCACCTGCGGCTCTCCGGTGGGAGGAACAGCTGTGAAGGCCGCGTGGAGGTGTACAATGGCAACAGCTGGGGGACGGTGTGTGACGACCAGTGGGACCTGAGTGATGCCCGGGTGGTGTGTCGGCAGCTGGGCTGTGGCCAGCCCATGGCTGCCCCGGGCAACGCATACTTTGGCCTTGGCTCTGGGAGCATCTTCCTGGATGATGTGGAGTGCCACGGGGACGAGCCCTCCCTCCAGATGTGCAGGCACAACGGCTGGGGCGTGCACAACTGCAGGCACGTGGAGGATGCCAGCGTCATCTGTGCAGGTGCGTGGGCACCAGAGGCCACCAGCTCTCCTGTGGGTCCCATGGGGCAGGTTTGGGTGCTCTCCTTTGGGTGCAGCCATGCCTACCTCCCTCGGTAGAGCCAGGGTGGAGTGGTGAGGTCGGGGACTTTTGCTGCCTGGTGCTGGAAGAATGTGTCATAGAAAAGTCCCGGTTTTGCACACAGAGGGCACAGCAGGCTCTCCACAATCGAAGGTGCAGGTGCTCAGTGCAGTGGCAAAAAGCAGGACCGTGGGATCACAGCGTGGGGAGGATGGGACAGCACTGGGGGCATGTCATGCTGGTGTCTGGAGAGGGAATGGCAGGACAGAGCCCCACGGCCTCTTCACCCATTAGTGCTCCAGCCTTGCATTTCCATGTCCATGTCCATGTCCATCCATTGCCACAAGCCTGCTGGATTTGCTGCCCTTTCATTCACTCCATCTCCTTCCTTGCAGCTGCACATTCAACCCCTCCTGCTGAACGGCCATACACAACAGGTAATTCGTGCCCACCCAGCTTATTCCCAGCCTTGCAACAAGCCCCAGCCCAGCACAAGAGGAGAGGAGGGGGGACATGCTGGCCTGAGCCTTCCCGGCACAGGGCTGCTGCTCCCCTTTGCCTGTGGCGAGGGTCCATGTGGTTTGGGGACTGTTGCTGGGAAGAAGTTGAGCTGCAGCAGTGGTGATGGGTCCAAGGCCTCCTCTGCCAACCACCCTGTGGCTCCTGGCTCTCGGGCAGCAAGTGCCAAGTGGTTGGGAGCAAGCCCTTCCCTCGATCCCACACACCTGCCGGGTCAGGCTAGGATGCAGGTTGCTGCCCTGATCCCAGGGCACACCACTGGCTTTGCAACGTCAAGCCAAGGTGGCCAGCACCCCTGCAGGCACCCTGTCAGGTCACATGCACTCAAACATCTCCAGGGTGCATGAGTGACCCCATCAGGGGATGGGCCACGGTCAAGGAGTGCAAAGGGATTTTCTGCCACGTCCCAGCCCCCAGGACCACTAGGCAGTTCCCCTGGACCTCCTCAGCAGGTCCCTGCTAATTGTGCACCTGCTTTTTGCACGCCCAGGGTCTTTGCTCAGTCACTGTCCTTCCCTGGTCCCTTCAGGTCTGCACCACCCCAACTCACAGTCACTGTGGTCAAATCTCCAAAATAGCTGGGGAGGTGGGGGCTGTGGGGGCTGGGCTGCTGGGACCCTGACCCGGTGCCGTGTGCCTGTCCCAGGTGCTCACCTGCGGCTCTCCGGTGGGAGGAACAGCTGTGAAGGCCGCGTGGAGATGTACAATGGCAACAGCTGGGGGACAGTGTGTGACGACCAGTGGGACCTGAGTGATGCCCGGGTGGTGTGTCGGCAGCTGGGCTGTGGCCAGCCCATGGCTGCCCCAGGCAACGCACGCTTTGGCCTTGGCTCTGGGAGCATCTTCCTGGATGATGTGCAGTGCCGCGGGGACGAGCCCTCCCTCGCGATGTGCAGGCACAACGGCTGGGGCGTGCACAACTGCAGGCACGTGGAGGATGCCAGCGTCATCTGTGCAGGTGCGTGGGCACCAGAGGCCACCAGCTCTCCTGTACAGCTCGTGGTCCCCCAAGTCCCCATCCCCTTGCCACAATCCCCGTTGTGGTACCCTCTGCCCCAAGGTGGGACCATGTCTCTGCCCCAGCACCTTTCTCCTGAGCAACACATCTCACTTGTGGCTCTTCTTCCTCCACACCCACAGCTGCTCTGGCCACCCCGACAACTCCATCAGGTAATGCTCTTTCCTGGCTCTTCTCACCTTTTTAATTTGTGGGCTGTCTCCCTGTTGGGCTGTTTTAACTTTGATTTTTGTTTCTATGGCAATATCACTTCAAACTTGCATGATAATTCTTAGACAGGCTGTGTTATTCCCTCGCATCTCAGCGACGCTTATTTTGCAGTTATGGTGGTTGGGCTGTGGCCAAGCCACCTCCTCGCCGGGCTCTTCGGCTGGGTCAAGGCTTAGGAAGTGCTGTCAAAATCTCTTAACTTTTAACCTTAATCAGTCTTGGCAGGGTGGTAATTGTACTTTGTTCAGAACTGAACATCTAAAGGGCAATGACATCAAACCATGCCAGGGGTACATGCACAGTGTAATTTTACTGACATTAATTTTTTGTGTGTTTGAGTTTCCTTATTGTTGTGATTTCTATACAGCACTCATAAATCATGTTTTCTCCTGAATTTTTTTCGTTTTCCATCTTGGTCTTTATCCACTTCCCTGACGGTATAACTTGATTTGTATTCTTTTAGAGTTTCCTTAAAAAAATATGGCTTCTTTTTCAAAACCGTACCAATTTAATTGAAATTTTCTCTGTTTGCGTTCAGAGTCACAGGTCATTTAGTAGAGAAGCTGCGTGTGAGGGGTAATTTTTGGTTCTTGTGCTTACTAGAGGTCTTACGGTCTTCAGCCTGCTACTTCTGTCATAGAAAGAAGATTTTAGACTAAGGGCATGACCATTCACAGTAGCAAACGGTACGAAGGTGGAGGTTCCTGAGAGCCTGATCAGTCTGACCAGGGAAAGGGGCAGTGTCTGGGTACAGCTGATGCTCCCAAACTTAGAATAGCCCAAGAATCCCAAAATCCTGAGGCAGGGAGGAGTGCACTGCACTGGGGGGGTCCCGGTACAAGAACATAAAATGGGGGGGATGTTGCCTTTACGTCTCACATCTTGTAGGAATTAAGTTCAGAGCTTGTGCTCGCTGCCTATAAGGAAACTTTTAGTGTTATCTGTGTGTTTAACATAAGAATGCTATATGTCATTCATGCTGGCAGGAACATGAAAGCTTTTTGCAACTACGCTTCTAGGAGAAATGAGATATATTTAAGATTAGGCCCAGCAGCCCGGAGTGCTTATTTCAGTCTGAGACCATAACACGAGAGTTTCCTAGAAGACTTGCGACTTATTTATCCTGCAACGTCCTTAGGGGAATAAAGAGAAGCAGCAGAGTAACCAGGGGATGCTATCTGTTTGGGAAGGTATTTCCATTTTGACTATCAGGACACCTCCCACATCAGATCTCAACTGCAGAAAGGAGAGAAGAGAGCAGAAAGCGTCCAGGCATTACCAGCCCAGCCTGAAGAGGGTGGTGTTACCCCACGGATGTGACAGGGAATCCCGAATGCAACATGAAAGTAAAGCTAAAGCAAAACCAAACCTTTGTTTTGATTTGAGTTGTACAGAGTGTCGCCCGCAGCCAGCGGGAGACCTGCTTTTCAGCAGCTGCGGATGAGACACCTACAGCTCAAGTACAATTTTATAGAGTCCTGTAAGTAAATTACAATAAGTAATTTACTGTAAGTAAATCCTCTTCCATTTTTTTCTGCAGCACCTTATTTTTGTGGTGGCTCAATCTCCGATTCCTCTGGGATGCTGCAGAGCCCCTTCTACCCTGGAAGCTATCCAAACAACACTGACTGCGTGTGGGAAATACAAGTAGAGAACAATTTCCGTGTTATGCTCACATTTAGAGACATTGCGTAAGTAAAACATTGATTCCCTGAGCAAAGTCAAAACTGATTTGAGAAGTTTGAAACCTTATTTGAAACAGGCAACCTTCCCAATTTTAAAGATACTTTCAATAACATCCAGCAGTTGGAAGATCAGAACAAAATCTGGATTACTGTAGTATTTTCTGCTCACAATTTCCTGCTACAGCTACATACAAAACGAATTAAACCTCTGCTGTGAAAACTTTAAGTGCTGAAAGATTTTATCGCACATTAGGCAGTTAAATCAGAGTTTCTGAAAAGCATTTCACAGAATCACAGAATCACAGAATGGCAGGGGTTGGAAGGGACCTCTGGAGATCATCCAGTCCAACCCCCTGCCAGAGCAGGGTCACCCAGAGCAGGTGGCACAGGAACACGTTCGGGCGGGTTTGGAATGTCTCCAGAGACGGAGACTCCACCACCTCTCTGGGCAGCCTGTGCCAGGGCTCTGCCACCCTCACAGGAAAGAAGTTCCTCCTCATGTTGAGATGGAACTTCCTATGTTGAAGTTTGTGCCCGTTACCTCTTGTCCTGTCGCTGGGCACCACTGAGAAGAGCCTGGCCCCATCCTGCTGACACCCACCCTTTAAGTATTTATAAGCGTTGATAAGATCCCCCCTCAGTCTTTTATTTTCCAGACTGAAGAGACCCAAATCCCTCAGCCTTTCTTCATAAGAGAGATGTTCCAGTCTCCTCATCATTTCACAAGGTGCTGATGTTTGTTCACCAGGATGCAAAGCGGCAGATGCCAGTATGACTATGTTGAAGTCTATGATGGGCCTCCACACTCTTCCCCACTTCTTGGGAGACTTTGTTCTGGTTCCTTTCCCACGTACACATCCTCTTCAAACATGATGACCGTTCGCTTTCATAGCGATTCTAGATACACCTTCAGAGGGTTTCAGGCTCACTACTCCTCCATTCCAGCAGATCACAACACTAGTAAGTTCCCGGTCGGTGTTTCTCAACAGACAAGCCTGTTTATTGGTTTTGTTTGCAAAATAAATATTTGTGTGTATTTAAAGATGTCAGGGAAATGAAAGGATGCATATGAAATATGATGGGTTGGTGTGTGACTGCCTACCTTTTAAATTAAGAAAAAAACAACATTTGGTTGAATTAAAAACTTTGATCATTAACAAATTCCTGAAATCACTAATATATTGTATCTTCTTCTACCAGCCCTTCTGTGCTTGCCAGACTACATGCGTGCGGTGGTTAGCAGAGACTATCTCCAGTCTCAAGGCTACTCGGCGCAGATGGTCACCCTGAACGACAATCGCTGTCAACCAACAGTCACGTCACATGAGGTCGTATTCAACATTCCCTACAATGGCTGCGGGACGATCCGAGAGGTAGGCTCACCCTTGTGTACACTGAATTGCAGGACCCGCTTTGACAAGAGTCATGAAAGGGCCATTGTGGTCCACAGGGCTAAGAAGGGAACCAACGAGACCCGGAGGTTTTTAGTGCTTTAGCTTTCCATGCCTTAGGGAACCCCTGTGCTTAAGAGAAATGAGGTTCTAGGGAGTAAAGCACGGGAGGAAGTTATATGAACTTTGCGTGATTTGAAGTAGACGTAGCCTTGTGAGTGCCCTGCAGGTTTGGGATGAGTGTGTACTCCATGACTGGTGTTTTGTACAGATGTTCAATGAGTTGGCTCTGCCTTGGATTCAACAAAGAGTTTTTCTCCACTTATTTCTGTTCAATTACACACTTCAGCAAGTTTATTTACAACGTGTGAGCAGAAAAGACCAACACAGAGCTTCTTGGTTTAAAGAGTTTAAGATGAATCTGCATTTTTGAATTGTGTATTACTCTATCAAAGTTTGGAGCGTGGAACATGGCAAAAATGCAATTCCTCATTTTAAATTCCATGTTAAACAGGAGAACAATGACACAATCAACTATTCCAACATGATCAAAGTTACATCTTCTGGGCACATAATCAGGAGGAAAAAGACCATTCACTTACATATTAGTTGCAAAATGCTACAGAACACATGGACGCAAATAATGTATGTTGCTGAGGACACTGTGGACGTGAATGAAAATCAGTTTGGAAGATATGACATGCACATCGGTTTTTATGATTCCTCATCATTCTTGCGGCAAGTGCGCGACTCTCCATACTACATTGACTTGAACCAAAATGTGTACGTTCAAGCTTCTCTTCACAGCTCTGACCAAAATCTGACCATCTTTGTGGACACATGTGTGGCATCACCTGATCCTCATGATTTTAACTCTCTGGCCTATGACATAATCAGGAATGGGTAAGAGCTTTCTCAAGTCGTTAGAAGCATACCTGTAATACCCTTTCTGCATTTGTCTAAAAGAATAGAGCCAATCTGAATTGGTTTAGATCTCATTATCAACAGAATGTTAAAAGTGTTCTTTGATTTTTTTTATATTTACAGTATGAGCCTGGAAATAAGAAATGTCATTCAGACCTTTCGTTTCGCTTACTTTAACCTTATCCTATATGCAAAATTCAAACTAGTGGGAGTGAAGTAGATGAGATGAGCTAGTGAAAACTGGCAGCAGGAATCTGCCATCCTAGGTGTTAAATATTTTAGTAAAAACAGGTCAAGCATTAGAATAATTATTTTTATTCCTTGTTATAGCACAGACATTAGCAAGAGTCTGGCCTTCCCTCTTCACCACTCTCTTCTCTTAGAAAAAAATAAAGAGTTGCCAATGCTCTAGCTGCTTAAAGAAGTCTATATTTTAAAAGTCTATACTATGCTATAAAAGTTGCATTTTTATCCCGTTGTGTTCTTAGTACCTGGCAATGATAGAATTTTGTTTTAATTTACTGCATTTTTGCAGGAATGTACACGTGTGTACCCACGCAGACTAATTCTCTTTGCCTTTTCTTTCTAGATGTGTTAGAGATTCTTCCTACGCCACATACTACTCCCCCTACGGCCACTTTGCTCGGTTCAAATTTAATGCCTTTGAGTTCATTAGCCGCCACGCGCTGGTCTACCTGCAGTGTGAGCTGGTGGTGTGCAGGCTCGGGGACTATTCCTCCCGCTGCTACCGGGGCTGCATCAGCAGGTCCAAGAGAGAGACAAGTTCTGCCGAGGAAAAAGTGAATGTGGTTGTTGGGTCACTCAAGCTTCGAGAAGGGAGTAGGAATGCTGGTAAAGTTGAATGAGTATCTCTCATATTTACGCTAAAGGCTGCTTAGAAAGGCCATAGCTCTCCGTTTCTGACCTCTGTCACTGGAATCTGCTTTTGCAACCTCACTATAAAAAGGTGATTGTTTGGCTGACACAAATATCTACAAATCTCTTCTTCTTTCAACACCTTGCAAACCCCCTGTTTTTGCCTGCATGTATAAGAAGTATAACTGCTTTGGCTGTCCCAAAGGAGAGGTTGTGTGTAACCCGTTTTAGTGCTATAACTCCATTGAACTAATTAGATCCAGTCTGATTGTGTAACGTGATGGCTGGCTGGGAGCAAACAGAGACATTTCACTCCTTCAGTTGTCTTCTGCTTATGAAGTTTGCTTAGTTAAGTTGGCATCCCTGCTAATATAAAGCCTGTTCAAATAGTTGAAATCAATAGATCTGTAAGAAGTCAGCTTATTTCTGACTACGATCTGGGAACCATCCCTTTTAACACAGCAGCTCTCTGTGCCCCGATCTTTAATACACTGAGACCAAACCCCCGCTTGCCTTCCCTTGCAGGGCTGGATGTCTCTGTGCCGCATCCCCAGGTTGTTCCCCCTGATGGTGACAATCCCCTCCCACCACCTGTTGTTGTTGTCGCCATCCTGGCAGTTGTCGTTTTTGTTCTTGCCGGTTTTCTTGCAAGACCTGCACTAAAGAAACCACTTTCGCTCAGGATAATGTGAGATCAAGGGTCAGCAGCATCTGCTAAATGATTACAGGGCAAACGTCACAAAATGCTTCATTGACAACAGTCACGTATTTGCCATTTTTAAGAAGCTGTGATATCTTTATCTACAACAAATCCTAGCCTGTTACAGTGTTTTAAAATAACTTTCTAATCCTAACACCTATTAAATGATTAAGAAGTAATTTCAACATTCATGTCACGAGTTGTTTGGCACAATCGTTATATCATTTTTCTCCGCTTTAATTCTGTTCTCATATCCTTCTAAGACCATTTATCTAATGCCTCAAAATTTCATGAGCTGGAGAGAAAATACGAATGAGGCATCAATAAATATTTCCAGGCTTATTAAAAGGGAAGGAGATGATTTAATTTTGGGAGAAGCAGTAGGTCATGTCTGGAAAGGAAATATAAATATTGATCTTACTATAGCATCTGGAATTGTGGCTATGCAATATTCTAATAACTTTGAGCATTGTTTTTAATGCCAAATTTCTCATTGAAACAATACCGGATCCGTGCTTATTTATAAAATGCAGAGATTTCCAAGCTAAAGTAATCTGTTATGTGGGCAGTGTAATTTAAAATCAAAGGAAGGAATGTTTACAAAGCAGTAATTCTATTTTGTCTCTCAAATTAATGTCTCTGTGATTAAAACACAAACGAATGTTTTACTGTGTGGAAAGGTGTGGTCTGTTGGATTAAAAATTTGCCAAGTGATGGACTAAGCCCCTGCTTCTGAAATACTACTTATAGTATTTCAGAATCTAAACATCTTCATGTAGGCTTCAAAAGGAACGAGCTAATTCTTTTTCTTTCTGCACATGCAAATCCACAGAAAATATCTGCCCCTAGGAAGCCAGATTGCTGACGCTTGATTTGGAAATGCCTTTTCTTTTGGTTTCCGTTACTTTCCTCCTGGATGTCAAGCAAAAAAGCAAAATGCCCCGCGTTGTTCAGGGGACCCCTCAGGAGCTGTCTCTCTGCATTTCCCCCATCCCTGTGTTCCCTGCCGAGCAGATGGCTGACTGAGTCCCTCAGCGTCCTCTCCCACCCAAGCAGGCCCCGCATCCCCTGCTTGTCCCACAGCATCACCAAAGGTGAGGAGCTCAGGAAAGGTGACAGGATCTTCCCCTACACGCCAGTGAGGAATAACTGTCTTCTACAGCCAGTGTGTTTCTCCGTGTTGTTGGAGAGAAAGCTTTCCCTGCGGTATTCAATTTTCTGCCCGTTGGTTGTATTTTGAAACACTTCTAGGTACTGCTGTGAAGAGGTGTGAGGCACCTCTGTTTTGTATGAGTGCTGGGCACACCTCTGTGTGTGCGGCTACAGCAAGGCATTTTAATAGAGTTGAACTGTAAAGGGTGGGTGAAAAATAAAATAAAATCTAGCAGCAAAGGTAAAACAAGTGTTCAAATGTCACAGGGAAGGCCTTGAAAGATTCCTTGGTTCCTCATCGATGGCAGACATATTTGCAAAGCTGAGAAGCAACAGAGCGCAGAAATCACCGTGCCCTTAGAGGTCTAGAAAAAGTTCCTCAACCATTTTAGTGCAACTACCATTGCTGCTATTTCTGTTATCATCTCAAGATACACACCTCCTGCTCCTGAGATCCCTGCTATGGCCCTGGTCTCCCTCTCACTCCACAATGTGGCATTTCTCCCCATGAGCACCGCAGCCCGTTTCCCACAGAGCTGGGTCCCCGCTGCTGCCTCCATCCTCCGTGCCAGCCACCCCCGTGCCACCTCCTCCTCAGCCACAGGTGCTGCTGCTCGCCCAGAGCACCAAAACCATATCAGCTGGAGCTTCCCTCTGCGCCACCACCTCAGCCCGATGTCTTCCCAACAGACGTTTCCCTAACTTGCCTAGGCAATCTCTTCTCATGCTTAACGAGACTCGCTACTGAAATTAGCATCACCGTTGAAAAGGCTTTTCACAATGTCTATCCTCTATTTTCACTGTTGCAGGTCAAGCCCATTAGTTCTTGCCCTGTCCCTCCTGGCCATGGGGAGTCATTTTTTCCCCTTTCTCTTCTACCTAGTTGAAGATCAATGTTTTTTCCATTAAGTTTTCATTTCTTTAGATTAAATAAATCCAAATTCAAAAGATACTGAGCTGTTAAAGGTGGTTTCTTTCCAATATTTAAGGCTGAATCACACAATCTGATATAAGGGCTTGTTCAATCAATTGGAAGCCTTCCCATTGGCATATATCCTAAACCAGGCAAAACTGTAAATCTCATCCAAGAGACCAAATCTCAGTCAGGAGACTCAACAAAATATCATTTAAATGTTGAGAGATGTTTCATGTCTCCTTTCCAGAAGGAAGAGGCTTTTTCCAATTTTAATACTTTTCGTTGCTGATCACAATAAAATTATTTAATTTCTTTTTTTTTTTCCTCATGGTTGTATGCTTTGCCATTATGAGGAGTTTGGCTTCTCAGGACTTACCCAGCCTTTCAGAGTGCATTGTGCACGTTCATAAATCAGGCTGAAATACGCTGGAAATGCAAACAGCCAAATCCCACACAAACATTTACCGATGGTGCATGAAAACATGAAGAGCAAGATCTGGGATTTTTGCCTTTCATGTCCTAGTTGAAAACGCAGAGAATTAAAGCCAAAATGTAAACTAAAAATGTTTGTTTGGCCTTTTGGGTTTTTTTTTTGTTTATTCGTTTGGAGTGGGATTGTTGTTATGCCAACCACATAGTGACGCCTGGTACCTGCAAACACAGGGATGTCGAGATCCAGGAGCGCGAGGAGGCCACCGCCTTTCCTCTTTTTAAATGAGCTTTCTGGAGGCTGCAGTGAAGCTTCTGTTGTCACCTACTCCATCATCAGAGAAGACAAACCAACCACCACTGGGCAGGGTTTTGTTTTGAATAACCGTCTGACTTTGGTATTAGATTATTTAATTTCTTCCTAGTGTGTCCTCACTACTCAACCATGCAGTATGTACACGTGTACTCAGTAGTATGCACTCAACCAACAATCTCAGCACCAACTAAAGATGTTGTTTGCAACATCATGCTAAAATCCTTTACCAGTGTCAACCTGTGTAGCGTGAGCTGTGTTGGGAGGGGGTAATTACTGAATTACACCTTGTATATCCTGACCATGTAGCTATAAGTGTTCATAACTCCAACGAAACTGCAAACTCCTGGAGAACTTCCCGGATGCGGCACTTAAGAAGGTTTTTTTAATGGAAAGAGAATGGATCCATAGCAATTTGGTTTCAAACACGTACACCATTTTTGGTAAAAAAAAATAAAATTGTTTAGACTCTATGGGTTCCTGCCAGTTCCCGGTGTTGTCATTTGGCCAGCACCGGGGTTAAAGAAACAAAGTTCTTGTTTGCTTGTTTGTATACTGAATTTCCTGGGCTTTGGTGTCCTGTTTATCTTTCTATTCTAATTTTGGACTATGAAGGAGATAACTCAGCTCTGTAGTCCTCCTTCCCATGAAAATACTATAAAAATATTTATAACTGGGTATAAATAAACATTGTTTTGTTTCTGGATCCCATAGCTAGCAAGTAGATTCATTTTCCAGTTGTTATTAACAAATCCTCACGTTCTGTAGATTGAAAGCAAAAAAAGCTAATTTGGGTTTGCAGGGTATGGGTAAGAAACACAATTTTTCTTGTTTTCATTGCTTTCTCCCCATGCCTTGCCACTGAAGCTCACAGATATTCATTGGTATCAAGCTGAATTAAGCTGCTGAGCATAACCTTCTGCTCAAATTTCTGACCTAGGGGTCCTTTAATGCCTGAGACTGAACGCTTACACCAAATCCCAATTAAATAACTAAATGAATATACTCTGGAGATCGCTTTCACTTGCCTGATAATTTTCTTT
>VWZL01001521.1:0-79347 GCA_013396915.1 Stercorarius parasiticus | reverse complement strand
TTTTTTTTTAACAACTCCATCAGACCCGCCAGCCAAGGGCAAGCTTTTTTACCAGGATTGCACTAGCATCTACCTTGAAGGGGAAAGCAGGCAGCCAGCCACTGTGGTGGGGATGCTGAGCTGTCCACAACGCTCCACAAACTCAGAGAAAACACCAAACGCATTTCTTGAGGCTGACCCACCCCCACCCTTCCTTATCCTGACCAGTTCAAGACAAAAAGAATTGCAATCCTTTGCTGTCCAGCATCCCTGAACCCAAGCACAATTTTTTTTTGCACAATTTCTGCCCAATGCCTTATGTTACAAGGAGAAGAGATTTTCCCCTATTTATTTGTTTTTCTTTATTTTGGCAGTTTTGTTTTCATGGTTTTTTTTTTTTTTAATTTAGTTTTTATTCGTTTTGGCTGTGTATATCTAGCTGGGAAAAACTAAAGAGAGATTAAAATTCTCACAGCAGCTTGCGTATTTTAGGAGACTATCTATCTCAGACTCAAGAACTATGACATCGAAAGCATATTTTAATGAAGTCATGCCTACCTGAGGAAACTTGTCAGTGATCCAGTTGGATCACTGGGAGTGCGATTTGTTTTCATTTCCCAGAATAACACCTGGATCGCCTCTTTTGCCCTGAATCACCTAGTACCCATCCAAGCAGATTTTTCCTTCTTCTTTATGAAATAAATGAATTAGTCACAGGCTGGAATGTAGAAATCAATTGCACTGCTGCTCTTCTAAAGAGCCTGCCAAGTTTCAATGACCCCCATCTTCTTTTTTTTGTATTTTTTTTTTTCAGTTTTCAGAAACTATAGTTTCAGAAAGATGGCTTCTCTCTTTCCTCCTCTTTCTGTTTGAAGACTGTGAGGGCTGTGTTTTGTCCTCAGACACGGCCACGCAAACCTGTTGAGCCCAAGGAACTTTTCCGCGAGTGCGTGAGCGACTAAACAGAATAGATAAACTGTGGCGTTTGAACACTTGCAGTCAGACGAGTGTTGCCTGGTAGCCTTAGAGGCTGAAACCCATCTACTAGGATGGGGATGAAAGCCCAGTAGAAACCCAGCTACTGGACTGGAGGTGAAGCCAGTCCCTTATGTTTTTCCAGATGACTTTTTCCTTTTCTGCTTCTTTCCCTTCCTTCTCGTCCCTGCTCCTACCATGCAGATAACTTCCCAGTGCACGTCAAGACCTTGTTATTTTTTGCCTTATATCCTTCATCACTTCTGCTAATTGCTCTTTAATTTAGGCACTGAGTAAAATTGGGCACTCTGTACACAGACTGAATTTTCTTCCGTGCCTGAGCAGTTGCTAACACAAAAGGATCCTGACTTGAGGGCTCCTGGTTTGCTGAAGTTACCTGGTCACAAAGGTTTATACACAGGTTCAGCCAGGGATGTCAAGGTGTTTCTGAAGCATTTAAGCATTTGTCATTAATTATCACCTTCTTCCATTGCTAATCCTGGATTTGAGCAGAGCTTTTTTGCATGAGGTATGATGAAAACTGAGTTATGCTGACGTGAGGGCTTTGCTTTCCCATGCAAAGAGATGGCAGGGAGTATGACTTAATATTAATGTAGCAAAGCCAGGCCTTCTTTCCAAAATGCTGGATCCTGCCATCCTTAGTCGCAGGCTCAGAAAGCCAACTGTGAAGCCCCAGTTGCAGGTGGGTGGCCAAAACCTGTTGCTTCAGTTTCTTGTAGAGCTCCTGGGCAGCTTGGGCCGCGCGCATTTGGAAGCTGCACACTGTGCTTGTAGAGTAAACACTTGATCTCAGCCTTGCCAGTGCGGAACAAGCCCTCTTTGTTTCGTAAAAGTTCATTGGATTTCTCTAAGGAGTGTATTGTTGAGGAAGACAAGCGGACTGCTCTCTGCCAATGCTGCAAGGATTAATCCAGGCACCACATGCGATGCTTCCCGAAGGCTGTGAAGCGTGACAGCTGGGATGACACTTAGAGACCAAGCTGAAAACTAACAGTTTGAAATACAGACTGGAATTTGTACAGTCTTCAGGGGTGTCTGGCATTGCATTTTGGGGGAAAAAAAAAAAAAAAAAAAAAGGCAGTTTGTTTCCTAGCAGATAAGGCAGTCTGTTGCCCGGTAATGCTTATAGCTGCAGGTGCTGTGGTGCCCAGGGCACGGCTGTGCGCGCCTCGGGAGCATGGGGCTAGGACCTCAGCTGGCTCGTGGTACCCCTGCCCTGAGAGGCTCCCCAGACAAGGCTTTCCTTGCTGGGGCTCGCGCTGTCCATGCTCCTGGACAGCACAAGTGGGCCAGGGCAGGAGGTGCTGCAAATCCCTGCAGCCCTCTCAGCCCACAGAGCCACCACGATGGATCCTGAGCAGAGCCACCTCCATGGACATGGGCTGGGGGGGATTCTTCTGCAAGGGGACGGGGGAAGACAACCACCCGCAGCTCCACTTCGGGACAGCGGAGAAAATGAGGTGGAAAAATTCTGCCATCATTTTTTGCTTGGCATCACTAGTTTTCTCCCTGGCTGCATGCAGCTGGTTCCTCTCGGGCCAGTGGCTGCCACTGGAGATGCCAAGGGCAGGGTTTAATCCCTGCTGCCACAGAAGAGAAGGGCTTCAAACAATAATTAAGGTAATCAGAAAATCAAGCTATTATAAACAAACTCTTGCCAAAAAAAATTAAGAGAATGTTTTTAAAAGTTAAAAGGACCTCCACTGTATGAAATCAGTAACTTAAAAAAAATAATAAGGCTGGTCAAACTGCAGAGCACACCCCTTTAAATCTACATGCTTATAAATCCTGAAACATGTTTTATCAGTGTTATAGGGAGCCCAGTTAACGAGAGTCCCATGCTGACCGCTGTTCGGATGCTGCTGCTGCACGGAGGATGTCTCAGGGGTCAGGTACCGTGCCTTACGCTGCTCAGCGATACCTCCCTCTCTCTTGTGTTTTCCTCTAAAATCAATTTTAGCAAATTTTGTAACCTGTATCAAAGCCCACTCAAACCAGTAGACATCGTGGGTGTTTCATAGGCTTGAAGGACTGAAGACCAAACATTTTAATTATTTCTTCCAATGTAATGTAGAAAACAAATATATTGTATTGTATTTGAATGTATTGTATGAAAAAAATACATAATGATAACTAATGAATTTTCTTTAGCGCACCGGAGAGACTTTAGGCAAAATGACATATTGAAAGGGGACCCCAGCAAGCAGGTAAGAGCATTTGGTAAAAGCTTGGTGAGCTGCCTACGTATGGTAGGTTAGACACAGCCTAGGTCAGAATTACTGCTTTGGATGCACCAGTGTGAGCAGATCTGTTCCTTACAGCAAGGTGCTGGTCTGTGACTGGGTTTCTGTGCACTTTGGCAATAATATTAATCCAGGGATGTAATAATTTGTAAGTAATTCAGAGCCGAGGAGTAACACAGTGGTCTTCACTGTGCAGATCTTCAGCTGGAACCCACGCAGTGTATACGCACCCAGTGCAAAAGTAATCCCTAAGGGGCCACACGCATTCAATTTTTACTTCAATAAGTGAAATACCGAAGGCGGTGACCTTCTGCTATGCTATTCTGAGCTGGTCAGATAAATCACAAGATGACATGCTGGAGTCCCCATTAGATGATGATGGCAATTGTGTCAGTGTTACTCTAATTTTATGCAACTGCCATAAGGACACTCAGACACCTCACCCTTGAAAGCGGTTTTAAAATCAACCCTAGAACCACAGGAACTCAAGCCTGGTGAGCAGCATGGGTTAGAGCACACATTCCCTGCTCACGGGCCCCTTAGAAAGCTGTTGTAAAGCATTTCCTACAATAGCCTGAGACTGTGGGGTCACTGAAAACACATCAGTCACTCTAATAGTTGATATAATTACCTTTTGTCTTCCAAAGACTTGTCCCTGAGGCTAATGAATGGGTAGAACAGATGTTCTGCAGCTCTGGGAGACTCTCATTTTGGTGATGGCACGGGGGAAATCCTCCTGGATGAGGTGCAGTGCCGAGAGGGTGAAGCTTTCCTCTGTGCTTCCATAACGGATGGTGCATCAATCACTGTTTTCATCAGGAAGATGTCAGTGTCACCTGATCAAGAATAATGATTTTATTGATATTTTATGGTCTATTGACGTCAGCGATCAATAGGATCTTACACACATCTGCCAGACTGAGATTCTGCAGCTCAGCGAAAGGGAATCAAACTATCAAGGGAACCAAAATCATTGTCAAGCCCTTCAGGACATCCCCAAACTATTCCCCTGCGTTTCAGCAAATACTTTTTAAGAGAATACTGTAACCCATGCATTAGCCTCCACGCTTAAAATCTTTAAATAATAACCTCTAAGGAACAGAACAGTTACATTTCTTTTTTTTGTAGAGTATAATGCCGTTCGGAGGTTTATCCATCTAGCCATTTCCATTACCTCCTAGCTAAAGAATTAATTCTACTGGTTGTTCATAACATTGAGAAACTAACTAGCAACTTCTTCATGTGATGTAGAAAACCACCTATTTTGGGGGAAAAAAAGCACATTGTATGTGCAAAATACATACCACTACGCATTTAAAAATATAAATAAGCTTATAAGGACAAAATTCCAATATACCAAGAGTTGAGTTTGTGAGATATTTTTTTTTCTGGCAGGATGGGTAAACAGATAATTTCTGCTCATTTTCATGTAGTGCTAGTTGTTCAGAATGTGAGCTTTGTCACTCTTCTTTCTTTTTTTTTTTCTCCAGCTCCTTTGATGTCTGAAGTTCCTGGTAATTTTCATCTCCTGCATATCTTCATTTAAAAGACCTCATTCACAGAGATCTTTTAAATACCTGCAGGCATGGTGACTCCACCGCTTCCATGGGCAGCCTCTTCCAATGCTTGATAACCCTTTTGATGTAGAAATTTTTCCTAATATCCATCCTAAACCTCCCCTGGTGCAACCTGAGGCCGTTTCCTCTTGTCCTATGACTTGTTACTTGGGAGAAGAGACCGACCCCCCCTGGCTACCCCCTCCTTTCAGGGAGTTGTAGAGAGTGAGAAGGTCTCCCCTCAGCCTCCCTTTCTCCAGGCTGAACACCCTCCCTCAGCTGCTCCTCACAAGACTTGTGCTCCAGACCCCTCACCAGCTCCGTTGCCCTTCTCTGGACACACTCCAGTACCTTCATGTTGGATGTGACTTCCCTCTAAAATAGGGAAGTCCAGGTAGGGACCAGTGTAGTCCAGGTACCAGATGAGCAACTTTTTTATTCTGTCAGGGCTTAACAGAGAATAAAGTCAAGCACTTCCCCAAATTACATCCATCTAAACATTAAATTGGAATAGATTAGGCTTTGCTTTGTATATACAGAGTTATGCGAAAGTTCACATCTAATGTTTACTCAGAGGAGTACTGCTGTGGACCCTGTGCTACAGGGGGTGAATTATTCAGGGATATCACTGTCTTGTAGGTATGTGCTTTAGGAGCACGGCCTTGCCCCGGGGACCCTGAAAAGGAGGAGCATCTAAGCAGGTTGAAAATGCATGTTCATATATAACTAGTGAAAGGAGAACGGCATAGAAGACTGTCTTATAACCTGTTTTGTACCACCCTAATTACTCCTTTACTAAAAATATCTTTAAGTATCAGCTAAGACTATGAAGTGCAGCAGTCCAGAGCCAGCTGGATAGACAACAACGCTGCAGGAAAGGATCTGGGGTTCCTGGTGGACAACAGGTTGACCGTGAGCCAACAATATGCCCGTTGAGCATCACCAGAGGGTCAAAAGAGGTGATCCTTCTCCTTTCCTCAGCACTGGTGAAAGCACTCGTAGCGCAGCATCCGGTACAAGAGTACCCATACGAAAGAGACAAGGGCATCCTGGAGCAAATCTGGCAAAGGGACATCAAGATGTTCAGGGGACTGGAGTACAAGTTGTACAAGGAGATGCTGATGGACTTGGGCTTGGTCAGTCTTAAGAGTGTGAAAGGGACATTTTGTTGCCATCTACAGTCACCTGCTGGGAGGGTGCAGAGAAGATGGAACCAGTCTCTTCTCAGAGGTGCACAGCAATAGGACAAGAGGCAACAGGGACAAGTCAGAACTCAGGAAATTCCACCTTGACATAAAGGAAAATATTTGTTTTTTTTACCATGAGGTGGTCAAACAGTGGAACAGGGACGTGGAGAAGCTACGGGATCTCCATCCTTGGAGGTATTCAATACTTTCATAGACATGACCCAAAACAACCTGCTCTGGACCTGCTTCAAGCAGGGGCTAGAGTAGAGATCTCTGAAGGTCCCTTTCGATCTGCATAAGTCTCTGATTCTGTCTTTCCATGAAGTGCCCAGGTTCAGGGAAATTCTCTTTTTTTCTTTCAAAGAAATGTCAGTGAGGTTGGTGAATGGATGGAACCAATGTGAAGGGCACACTGAAATATTTTACAGAGGAACCTGGGGGACCATTTGTGATGATTTCTGGGGTATAAGTGATGCAGAAGTTGTCTGCAACCAGTAGGTTTATTTTTTTTACATGCAGTATCATCTTCAGAAGATGTCATCTTTACTCACAGCCCAAGAAAGATTGTCAAGGATGATGTGCAGTGCAGAGGGAATAAGAACTACCTGTGGGAATGTTCTTACAGGGGGTGGTATAAAGAGAAGTGTGCCAGACACCATGATGCCAGTGTCATTTTCTTGTGTACACACTAATAGCCTTGCTTTATCAAGCAGAGTCACAATTAATTTTTAATTTTGTCAAATTAAAAAGTGCTCCCATGAACTAGAAAAACCTTTTCTCAACGGCATTATGGGTCTTTTGCCAGTAACAAGGCTCTTTCCTAGAAAGAGAATTTCTCTTTTTTTAAAAATCAATATTTGTCATTGTAAACTACCATCCAGCTAAGATTCAAAAAACTTTTACAGCATTTTAGTCTTTGTCACTCAGAGTGCATCCAATGCTTTTATACTATTATCACATTATTTTAATCATCTGTAATCTGTATTAACCAACTCTATTTGCTTATTAGCAAGACTAGGAAGGAGAACTAAAAAGCAATCCCAAGGTACATTCTGCCCTTAAAGAACCAACAAGCTTTCATGCAGGAGACTTTTCATGAATTTAAGGTCCTAATCCCACATGCCTCACCTTGACAAAGCACCTACTGAATGCCTGAAGACTATTTATTTGAGTGAGATCATCAGGATAAAACAAATCCAAAGGTTTAGAGTCGCGACTCTTGTGCAGCCCAGGGGCAGGGAGCAAGAGAAAGAACCAGGGCTCTGGTGCCATGCTCAGTCTTCTGGCCATTCTAGGTCCTCACCCAAATTTAACCCTGGCAACTTTTTTTTAATGTCTGTCAGATGGTAAAAAAGTTGCAAAGTCTCATCCTGCTCTCCACTGATTTTCCAGTTGCTAGTGGAAAGTCAGCTCATAATGTCATGTCTCATCATTTTTGCCACCTTCAGAACACATGTATTACAAAGAGCTCAGTTAGCCAGTTGTTGAACATTTTCTGGAACTAAAATAGGTTTTGCAAAGAAAGATGAAGTACTATCATAAAATCATAGAATATCTCGAGTTGGAAGGGATCCATAAGGATTATCGAGTCCACCTCCCTGCTCCTCGCAGGGCTGCTTAAAACTAAACCCAATGACTAAGAGCCTCCTCCAGCTGCTCCTTGAACTATAACAGGCTTGATGCCATGACCACTTCCCTGGGGACCCTGTTCCAGTGACCAACCACCCTCTCAGTGAAGAACCTGTTCTAAAAAATATAGCTAATTTTACAAAAACTGTGATTGCTAAAATGTGTATTTTGTCTATTTCCTCCTCTCACAGCTTCTATGGGAACTGAAATACCTGGCAATTTAAATTTCATATGTATTTAACCATTTCTACCTTGAAATAATTTTCCCTAGCATAAGCAACCTCCTGTTTAAATTATTACCAATTTATATCTTATTTAGTTTCTTCAATAGTTTACGCATGAGAAGAATTTCTTAAAATATAGAATATTTTGACAACAATGAAAGTCGTAATACTCGTTTACATCATAGCTTTCATGAGGCTTACCATGGATTTTTAATCTTTAAGGAGAATTAATAAGTGAAACTGAAATATATATCTGGTTTGCCAGAGTACTGAAAGGACGGGACGTTTTGTCTGTGAAAAACTTCTTCATTGGACCAGGTTGCTAAAAGTCCAAAGTCTTAAAAAAGAAAAGGCATTGCATAAACCAGCATTTTTCATTTCATCTGTTGGGTAGAGTTACCTTACCAAAAGAAATCTAAGAGATTTTTTTCCACTTTCTAATGAAACTCAAAGTGATATTAAAGTGCAAGCAGAAAAGAGAATTCGGTTATTAGAAAGTCATAGAATCATAGAATGGTTTAGGTTAAAAAGGACCTTAAAGCTCATCTCGTTCCAACCCCCCTGCCTTGCACACCAGACCAGGTTGCTCAAAGCCCCATCCAACCTGGCCTTGGACACCTCCAGGGATGGGGGGAACACTTGTGTTGCTTTGTCTTAATTAAACTCATCTCTTGGTCACACTTGTCTTAATGAGAAAAACCTTGGTTTTGCTCTACTAATGTTAATACTTCATTGTTAATATATCAATAGATAAATACCCACTAGCATTTATCTAACATAGGTCATTTCTTTCACTACTATTAATTTCATAACCAGTATTCAGCTGGGAATGAAAACCTGATTTAGGTAGCTGTGAACACCTGCCTGGCCCAAGCAGGGGATCTTTGGTTCAAACAATGACCCAGGAAACACCAAGTGATTACAAATTGCCCACAATGACACTAAGTCTGCTGGCACTAATCAAATTGCTCTCTCCACCTTCCCTGCAGAGGAAAGGCCAGGAGAGAATCCAATAGCGACCACAATATACTGAATCAGCTCCAGAACTACTCCGTGATTTTAACTTAGGAGTTTGACAGCCTACAGTGTCTTATCTCCTTCACTCTTCTCTTTCACAGAAGTGTCCATGAGGTTGATAAACAGTAGAAGCAGATGTGAAGGTCGTGTCGAAGTTTATTACAAAGGAAGCTGGGGGACAGTCTGTGATGACTTCTGGGACATAAATGACGTGCAGGTCTTTTGCAGAGAGCTGGGATGTGGAAAAGCTCTCTGCACTGGGAAATGCACATTTCATTCCAGGATCAAGGAACATGTTCCTAGATGATGTGCAGCGCTGTGGAAATGGATCCTACCTTCGGGAATGCTCTCATACAGGATGGTCAGCACATCACTGTGGGCACAGAGAACATGCCAGTGTGCTTTGCTCAGCTATATTTGGTACGGGTTTATTTATGTAAAATTGTGAATGGTGTAAATGGCAAAATCTAACCAACAGCCCGAGACAAGGCTTATAGCGACAAAGCCAGCAGAGCTGGCGGGGTGCGACACAAGAGAAGCACAGTGAAGGCAGAAGTTAATTGTGACCCCAATTGCTTCCTCCTGCTCTCCTCCACAAGCCTCAGAGGTGGTTACTGGGAGCAAGAGGTGGTGTTGCACCTGAGGAAAGGTCTTCTGGTCTGGGATGCCCAGAAGACGCTACTGGTGGCAAGTCAGTCACATTGATGGGAGTGTAGAAGGGAGATGCGTTATGTGGTGTGCAAGATACTGCAGGAAGAAGTGGCTTGGTACACATTTCACACTTCAGATTTCACAGGGGTGTTACTCCCATAATTATTCTAAGGAAATCAGATACCACCAGCTATAGAACAGATTTTCTGGGAGTGTGTTCAAACTGAACCCTTCCTGTACCTCTGCAGAACATAATTTTTAACTAGGTTTTGGTTTGTTTGGGTTTTATTTTAACTTAGAAGGCATTCCTAAAGAATAAACACTAGCTCTGGCTTTTCGACACAAGTTAAAATGTTTGTCTTGATTAAGACAGTTAAAGATGGATTATAAAGAAGGAACCTAGTTTTAGAACAAAATAAGCAATATAATCCACAGCTTCTAGAGGAGGCAGGACATCTGCTAAGGCTCCTCACTACTTGCAGAGAGCAGACTGAGGTACAAAGTTCTCATCAATGACATTTTGGTACCACAAAGATCTGTTGTAGCATTTGTTCTGCTGCTGGCAATTAATTAATTTTTTCTTTCTGAAATACAACCAAAGCTGCTAAGATAACAATTTTCATGTTGTTCATATTTTCACATTTCTAATCCACAGCTTCTAGAGGAGACAGGACATTTCCTAAGTCTTATTATTTCTTTAATTGATTGTTCTAAAAACTGGGTATTTACTGGTAAATACGTTTTGCTTTTGTTTGGCGTAAAGAGAAAAAGACAACACTTATTCAAAGATGGAAAAGTGACACGGTATAGTTCATCAAATGACATAGATGATTATAGAGGACTCAAATGCTGGGAAACCACCTTGAAAAAGTGTGTAAGGTGTGCAATTCAGAGCTTATCACTGAACGAAAATCAGACTCCCTCAGCCTATCTATCTCACTGCTTAGCAAATCACATTGCAAACAGACGAAAATCTTGGGCACGCTGTCAGAAATTCATCACAGAAGGGCAAAGTGTCCCTCACACGTGCCCGCTTAGACTCTCTAGAATTGGGAACACAGCCTTCCGGAAAATGTTGTGCAACTCCAAAGATTCACTGAACCTGCACAGAGCAAATGGCCACTTCTGTCCTTCCTACAAAAATCCGGTCTCTGTACCTTAATGTTTAATTATGGTGCAAGTACAGCATAACATCAGAGGGATGTATGCCTCCTCCAAGTACCACGTCAGGCTGCATGAATGGCCCTTTTCTGCAGAATAGCTGTTTCTCAAGTCTTGTCCATCTTGCAACACAGACCTGCACCTGGCAGAAGTGTAGGGTTACAGTCAGGGCAGGGTGTAATTTACTTCTGCTCCGTCTTTGCTAAAAATATCTCTGTAGCTGAAGAATGGCAGAAAGGGAAACGAGGGATGTCTTGAAACTTTTACAAAGGACACTGGGGAACAACCTGCCGTGATTTCTGGGATATGAGTGATGCTCAGGTCACCTGGAGACAGCCCACCAGGAGCTGCCCAGTTTGGGGAAGGCTCTGGTGTTATTGTCCTGGATGATGTGCAGTGCTGGAGGGAATGAAGTTTATTTGTGTCAATGCTCCCACAATGGATAGCCATATCCATATCAAGACATAACTGTGGCCACAATGAAGATGTCCATGTTGTCTGCTCAGGTACCTGCTGCTTTATTTTTTTCATTCCGAGAATTTCTCATGCCTTTTTACCTTAGCTAACAGTGCTGTTTGTTCACGTCAAAACACTCTTCAGAAAATAATATATTTATATAATCCATCTAACAATAAATCTTCCCTGCAGTAATCTCACCTTATATGCATTCTGTTGGAAATCTACCAGTCTTGTGCTTTAATTCTCTCCTCAGGCTTGGAAACAATCAGGTATTCAAATAAACTGAAAATAAACCCAATTATAAGCAAATTGATCCAGTAGAAACATTTTCATGACTAGAGATTCAGCCCAATTCACCCTAATATGTGGAGGTAGGATAGTTAGAAATGTTTTCCATACATACCTAAGGCACATGTATTGACTGATGTGGTTGTAAAATGCCATCAATAATAAATGCTTCCATTGCGTAACATTGATTACTACTCGTCTTTCCTTTTTCCAGACCAAGTCGTTGACCAAAATGTTGCAGTTAAGTAGAACATCTGCTTTTTCACACAGTCGTGCCTCGTCAGCCCCTCACACCCATCACCACAACCCAGCGCTGTTCCCCAGGGCAGACGGGTGCATGGGGCAGGAGAAGGTGCCACTCCAAGATAGAATCATAGAATCGTTTAGGTTGGAAGGGATCTTTAAGATTATTGAGTCCAACCATCAACCCAACACTGACAAAACCCACCACTAAACCATGTCCCCCAGCACCACGTCTACACAGCTTTTAAATACCTTCAGGGATGGTGATTCCACCATTTCCCTGGGCAGCCTGTTCCAATGTTTGATAACCCTTTTGGTGAAGAAATTTTTCCTAATATCCAACCTAAACCTCCCCTGGCACAACCTGAGGCCGTTTCCTCTTGTCCTATCGCCTGTTACCTGGGAGAAGGGACTGACCCCCCCTCGCTACAACCTCCTTTCAGGTAGTCCCACTGAAGGACTCCTTGCTGATCCCTTAGCAGCTCCCCTACCTATGGCATGTGTGTTTGCGCAGCTTTGCATGTGCAAGCCTGCACTGGGAAAAATTCCAGTGTACAAACAATAATGATCTACGTATCTCTTTTATGTGCACTTTTTTTCTCTTACGTTCAAGCCACTGAGGCCTCATGCAGGGAAGAAAGCTTTCCTAATTAATTGATGTAGTTAGACTGATTGTTTCTTGTTGTTTATTTTCTCTACTAATTCATCTTCCCTATTTTGTTAATTGTACATTTCATCATCTTTCTTTAGTAACTAATAAAACAAAGCTAGATCAGCATCAGTTCTATTTACCATTATTATTTCCAGTAAGTACGTATCAAAATTGGATGCAGCTTTGCACCTACACCTAGCATATTCAGTAACGGCTACCTTGCGAATCAAGACCCAGAGCATTGCTACATTAAATTCCCAAGGAAAATCGAAGTGTCAGACCGTTTCTCTTTGCTCCCTCAGAGGTGCCACTGAGGCAGGAACCATGCAAGGGCCCTGCTGAAGTCCTTCACTAGGACTATAAAAGGGCAGAAAAAATCCTCGAGTTTCAGGCAGGCACAATTCCCAGTGTTTTCTGCAGAGAAGCATTTGTGAATTTCCCTCATCAATTTTTTTTCCTTAATTGAATACTACTCGTGAGAAGGAGTGTCAGAAGGAGTGAATAAATTGAAATCAGTGGAAACATCGTCTCAGGGTACTGCTCCTCCTATTCTGTGATCTGAGCGTTGATGACTTTAATTTGGGAGCTGATTGGGTTGGCGTTTGACTATTTATGTGCTAGGTTTTGTGTTGTCTCTGTGCACTTAATCAGTAGTGTATTGATTATTCATACTTCGAGATGACTCTGAATGAAAATCCTCAGAAATTGTTAGTCTCCTCAAACTCTCAAGAGATAAAGTTCTAAATAGAAATGTAGCTTTCATAAATGGATCTTATTTTTGAGTGAACCAAACTTTGACAAAGTTAGCATTTGGTTAGACTTCAGTCATCAATACCTGTTTCTTACTGCATTGATTCTACTATCAAAATCTATGTAAAAGACATTTAAAGGCAGTATTAGTCACACCTCAATCCCTAACACCCCCAATGCACTAGAAGGACACTTCTATTTTTGTAATAGCAAAGGCTTAAAGGGCGCTGGAGACAGTCACTGGTAGTCACCTTGTGTGACCCCTACGCATGGCACCTGCTGAGATCGAAGGGATTTGCTAGAAGCTGAGAAAAACCTCTTTATTAAGTCTATACCATTGTCCAGGCGAACATGAAAAGCAGGAAAAGCTGCAAGAACGCAGCAGACGCCAAGATAAGCAACCTGTGTGGACACAAAGCCTTAGCTGGGTAACAGGATGAAATGACCTGTCCTACTGTGTGCAGAGCCAAGATCACCAAGACCCATTTACAGTGGCACAGCCTTCATCTCTGACAAAGATTTTCCCCCACAAGATTCACAGGGGGTGAACTGGGGCTCCCAGGGTTGGACGGTGACATCCTTATCTCAAGGCAATTCTTCTCTGGGACTGGGAACCTCGGACCCAGCACTCGATATTCTGTTTTGTCCACAGAAGATGGCTACACATGTAAAGTTTCCACTTTGCGTTACAAATATATTCACCATAAATGCGAGGAACCTACCAGGGATGTGATTTGTTTTGCCTGGGCTTTGCCCTTTTCTCTATACATTCTTCAGTGTGCAAAAATCCCTTTCGCGTCAGAACTTATCAGGGCTGAATTTAGTGGCATGGCTGACAGAGAGAAAACATGGAAAAAGAATGAATTCAAAGAATTTAATTATAAATGAGAATATGTCTGGACAGTGAAGCAACAGCTACTAGGGCCATACACAACTTCATACCTGTGGCATGGGTAACAGCAGCAGTGAACATGCAACATCATGGGCCTTAATAGGAGCAAGCAACTGGGCACGTGCCCAGGGTCTCCAAACCTCAACAGAATATTGCCTTTCCAAACGTAAATCACACCACAAAGCTGTACGACAGCTGTTTGTCATCCTTTGTTGCACGGACGTTGCACCCAGCCCCCTGCTAACCTCAGGCGTGCAGAGATAGGTGTGGACACAGGAGCAAGGACTGCTGTTATCAGGTAATTTCTGCTGCCCTTCAGGCGGCAGGGATCGGGGCTGGGAAAAGCAGAGGAAAGGTAGCCTTTGGCTCCCCTGCTTGCTCACTTTTCCTGTTGCATCTTTTCTGCCTTGCCGCTCTTTGACAATGTATTATTTTATGCCCATGTTCAGTCCCTTTTTTTTTTTCAAGGTAGAAAAAATAAGGAACCTTCATTTCTACGTACCTCTTGAAGGCCTCAAAAGTTCCTCTGAAGTTGGTCCTCCTTCTCTGCTTTTAGAAACAAAAGATACAACTGATGAAACAATGCATGACATTTCTTCCAAAATCGATGTTTTGGCTTGTCCTTATTATATTTAACTAAATCATTTTTCATCACACTTCAAAATACGCTACTTTTTAAACATCTAAGTAGGCCCTTACCAACGGTGTTTCATGACCTGAGAGAAATATTTCCCTTGTCTCCCCCGGTCAGCCCTGAAGGAGCAGACAAGCTCACTTGTGCGAGGATCCAAGCTGCGGCAGGGTGCTCCATCAGCCCCACTAGCTGAGAGCTGCCAGGGCTGTTTCTGTAGGGCACCGCAAACACCTTCACTATGTCAGGGCACTAAATGTGACCATTACCAGACTGTTAAGAACACGACAGGTTCAGCAAAAACCAGGATTTGTGGCATAAGAAATGTTCTCAGAAGTGCAGTAAGGATATTTAAGGAAATAACAAATACATTATTATAGCATGGAAAAAAAAGTGCACCTTTTCGTGAGTTCACACATGCCAGTATTTTCTTTTTTTCAGGGAAGAAGAAATACAGATAGGTATTTGTATAAAAAATGCACGTATAGGAGCAAGGCAGTCGGCCCTAGTTTATTTCTTGGAAGATATTTCGATGGAGTTCTTTACAAACATTAGATATGAAAGCTATCAGGTGTCATGATTTATAACCTCATTAAGTGATAAGGAGTGAAGAACTGCAAGGGAAGACGAAATAGATGGATGCCTGAGGTGGGCCTCGCCGTTTGGGCAGAGACATCTCCTCCAACCTTGGCAGAAGACAGGAATGAAAACAACTGTCCTGCTGCTTGTAGCTGTCTTATACATACGTTTATTTTCACCTCTGCTTACTTTTAAAGGTATTTGCTAAAGTGGAGTCCTCTTTGTGGACCCTACAAAAGCGCTGTGTTGTTAGACCATCTTATCCAGAGACGTGCTCGCTCCCTAAGGACAGTGACTTGCTGCCCTCCGGTGGTGGAAGCCTCCAGACCAGCCTTGCATTATCCCATTGCTTTTAGCCCCTTAAACTACGTTAGACCCAGATCCTTATGGAAATTATAACAGTAATTTTCCATGAAAATTGGGTGTTTAAATGCCTTTGGTGAGCTTACTTTTTTTTTGAAAATGCTGGAGAAGTTGTCCGGTCGGACCTGCAGAGCAGCATGACTTCAGAGGAACTTGCCCCTTAGCATAAGGTGTCCTATGGACAATATGTCACGTACACAAATATATGTACCGCTGCGTGTACAGGCCTCTGTGTGTTCGTATTTCACAATACAAAATACACACTGAAATTCGTATGTAGTTTGAAAAAGCTATAAAAAGGTATTGCCAGGGAGGGGCAGTTTTGCCAGTGCAGCAAAACTTCACTCCATGAAGAAAGCATAAAACTATTTCATTACAGACAAATGCTGTTTGTTTTCCGTGAGCAAATTTCGATAGATTTGTTTCAGAAGATGTTCTGGGAAACAGCTTTGCTAGTCCAAGGCCATAAAGGTCAGTCCTACTGTCATCACTGCTGGTAGATTAGAGCTATTTGGACAGAAACATATTGATAAGGATCTACCATAAATCTACTTAGTCACTTCAGTAAATGACATTGAATTAAAGTAATCCACACACGGAACTAGGAGTTTAGATACTTGACATGACTGGTTTTGCTCAAGAGGTTATTGTGAAGGTAAGAGCATGGATATCTAGACAGATATCACACATCGTAGTGTGTTAAGAAAATAAGAAAAGCATTTATGTTCATTTCTAAATCAGCTAAGAAAATTTAGCTTTGCTTTTTTTCTCTCTCTAGTTGAGACCCATCTTCTCTAAGGATCTCTATACCTGCCAGTATAGAGTCAGGTAGAGCTGGAGGCATCCTTTGGGGTATCAGAGGCCACAGTGGTGTTGACACCACCACCCCACGCCAGGGAGAAACCTGTGTGGCTGAAGGCATCCTGCTGGATCCATAGCTTTGCTGGAGGCAAATCTTTTCCACTTGTATACTATGACCTTTCAAGGTGGGATTCCCTTTTTTCACGCAAGTCATTTAAACTGAAAAGATACCGCAAAACCAGGTGGCAAAAGACAATCTCCAGCATGACCTGTTGTATATTTCCTCTTCACGATGACTTCTTTTCATGCTTTCTCCTAGGCCTTTATTAATATTTATTTATACTGGCACTACAATATCTTCTGCCTCTCATCCTGTGATCACATATCTCTTAGCACTAGAATAAAAATCTGTTTCTTGTTTTTCCCCTTCACCTGAAAAAGTATGCTGTGCCTCGATCTTTTTGTGTAGTATCTCACAGATCCAAAAGCACGTCTCATGGGTCCTGACAGACAAAGGCTCCGCTTCCTTAGGCTCTGTGCAGTCTATGCTTATGAGGGATGTAACCCACAGGACTCGCAGAGAGCATGTGTGATTGTCCTTTGGAGACAAGGGGAAAATCTCAGCCTGGTTTGGTAAGAAACATACCAGCTGTGAAACTGGTAGATGGAGAGCAGGGCTGTGGAGTCTTCATCTTGTTCAGCTTTTTTAGTACTGTAACAAGGGGACTAAATCTCTTTGGCAACCTCGTGGCTCGTAAGGATCATTTAGATTTTCCCTACCATGCTCCATCAGTGCTCACCATTTTCTGGGGGATCACAGCAAATCAGCATAGATCACTGCACAGGGCGCCATGACTTCATGCTACACTGGACTTCTCCAGAACAGGGCATGGCAGCTGGTCATGCCCCTCTGTTTTAACATGCAGATTCCTTGACTTGCACAGTTTTAGCTCAATTTACCACCTCCTGGCCCTATCTTGCTCCATTTCCTTGGTTGCTGTAGTTCAGCAACCTGAACTTATTATAGTCCCCCCTTATTTATCCCCCAAGCAGTTCTTCTTACCCAACCATGCCTTGGCCAGTATCTCTTACAGCTGTTTTATTGCTCTGTAGGCTGCAAGTGAGAGAGACACAACTGCAGATCTGAAATGTGCTGGAGGGATCTAGTCCCAGGTTAAAGAGGGGTCAGAGAAATATGAAAAAGCATAGAAACTGCTTCTTACAGGAGTAATTTGTAGCACACAGAGAGAATTTCGTTGAGACTTTCCTGACACTTTTAGGATGCTAATCTTCTTTTGGCACAACTCTCGCACCAATTTCGTCTGGTTTAGTACGGTTGTAAATTGGAAACCAACTTAACTGGTGATATGACAGTCCTTACCAAACAGCCTAATCTCCAAAAGTAAATCTCTGCTTCCTGGAACAACCACATCATCAACACAAAGGTGCCTGGGGAGTGTTTGGGAAGATCTTGGTAGCCAGTCCGGAACAGCGCTGTGATCTGGATCTACTTATCCGGATGTCTGGATGTACCCAGAGAAATGAAAATAATCAGTAAATCACTTCCTTGGCATTGATCTGGAAGTTCAGGAAGACAGATCAAATTGCACAGCACACACCTTTGCTGTAGACCACAACTCATTGAGTATAAATTCTGAAAGCGCATTGGGTTAGAACAGACAACCGCAATGAAAATGGACCTTCGAGTGAGTCTCACCTGGTTGGTTCTCTTAAGTACATCTCTTCTATCTGAACCAGGTACTGTATCTAAATTTTTTTCATGCTTGCAGGGAAATGTTACGGACAGAATTAGCTAGTAATACGGACCAGCTTCCTGGGAAGTGGTGGCAAAGAGTCTCCTAGAATATTGCTGACCAGCTTTGTACCATAAAATTGATGGCTTAATTTGTCTGCTAATTCAAAGATTCAGATCAAATCCACAGGTCATATTTCAAAATATAAGCTAGGAAGGTTAAAGGCTAAAGAAGGCTGAAGAATACTTTCTTGGTTTCTCTTTTGTGAGGGGAATAGTTTGGGGAAGTTGTTCTCCAAACATTCCTATTCTAATATTCTAGTTTGGAATTCAATCATTCTATACTGTACCTTTAACAATGTAAAGAAAGAGAGAAAAAGAAACATAGAGCAGCCTGCCAGACGCAGGTGGAAATATACTTTACTGCAGTGGCACGTTCCTTCAAATGTCAAAAAACAATAACGCCATACCTTCCTTATAACCTTACTGGTTTGAATGAGATGCTTTGATCTTTAATTATCAGCATAGGCACCATGAATAAAGTCTTGTCAATCCCTTACAAAAAGAGATAATTTCATAGAGTGTAGATTAAGGGGTTGGCTATATTGAATTATTTATAAGACAAGAGCAAAAGGCAGCCCAGAGGGAAGCTGAGCATCAAAGAGGACTAAGCTGCATTTCAAGAAGGTGGTCAAATCCCAGCCCAACCAAGTTGGTTTCCAATTTACAACCATACTAAACCAGATGAAATTGGTGCGAGAGTTGTGCCAAAAGAAGATTAGCGACCCTTATAGCGACCCTATAATCTTTGCTCTTATTCAATAGGTTCACTGTCGTGTTTGATTTGACCTGATGTACGCTAGATTAACTTTGTCTGGAAAAATCATTTAAGATCCTGTCTTGCAAACCCAAGACTTTAGTATCACTGCAGTAAAGATCTGTGAAAGTGCGTGTCTGAAGATCAAATGCCAATTTGAAAAAGGAAAAAAAAATCCCCAAATGAAATTTCTCCTGATTTTAGTAATTGAAGCAGGCACAGCTCTTCAGAGCATGCTCATTCTGAAAGGGCAAGATATACTTTTCAAAAGCTGCCATTTGAAAACATTGCTGTGACCCCTTGGCAGCGTAAATCCTTTTTTCCTTTCAGTGAATATAAGTAGATCTTCAAAGGTATTTATGTGACTAAAACTACACGTTATCAAAACGACACAACCAGACCGCAGGTTTGTATCCTGTTTTGAAAGACCATTTCATCCCATGGTATTTGAACCATGATGCCATGGTCTGGTTTAATCAAACATACATTTTTAATTACCTTAAACAGTACATAGTATATTCTTCACCGTCAGACAAAGTTGGGGTTCCCATGCAGACCGGAGCAGGCATTTGCAAAGATTTAAATTAATGTGCTGGGCTGCCAGCCGAAACAGCTGTCATGGTCTGCACAGACAAATGGGCCACAGCCTCCCCTGCTATCGTGGTCATCACGTATGGCAAAGGTAATTAACCATTTCCACTGCCCCGCTGAAACTGGGCAGAGCTCTGCTCCCGGAAGCCCAAGTTTTCACTGGAGGTGAAGGATGTATGTGAGGATTTCTGGGGTCAGATCCTTTTGCTCTTCGTGCTGCCCTGAAATAAGGCCCTCCACAGCCATCTTCCACCGAACTGTGAGGGAATGAACATGTCATTCCAGGCGCAGGGAGGAACCGCAGAATTGCTTTGAAAATACGCCACATACCAACACTTACTGTATTTAACTCTGTATCAGCACATAGCTAAACATAAAATATACCTAAAATTGCTTATGTTACACTCATGCTAGTATCTTTTCTCATCTGCCACAGCAAATGGTTTCTGGTGGAACTCATCTGGAGGCTGGAACAAATTCACAGAGTGGATAAAAGACAAATTTAAACCCAAAGGTAAGAGGGCGACACATGCTCCTGAGTGAGAACATACCTGGCAGACCCGTAGGATTACACGAGCCAGCTCTGGGTGAGCTGGTTATCTCACCAGCACAGCCAACGATAACCTACCGTGACGGATCAGGTCCTGCACGCAGCAGAGCCATGTGAACAGGCCTGAATTAACCACGCCAATTTGGTTAATCACGTGGTTAACCGTGGATTAACGGTTCAGCTCCCTGACCTGTACTGCTTTGCGCACCGCAGGCGTTCCCCAGTAAGCCCTGGGTACTGGGGCCACAGAAACAGCGGGCAGCCCACCCCTGCACAGGTGGGGATGCAACCTTAGATGTAAGAAGTTTAGATATCCCGGGAATAAACAAATTGAGACGTTTACCTGTCAACTTTTGCTTTTGTTCCAGAAAAACCACAACTGCGACTGGCATCTGGAGGGGACCGATGCTCCGGGAGGGTTGAAGTGTACCATGAAGGCAAATGGGGTACAGTCTGCGATGATCACTTCAGTCTGAACAGCGGCACTGTTGTATGCAGACAACTAGACTGTGGTCAAGTTGTTTCTGTCTTGGGATGGTCTTACTTTGGCTTTGGCAGAGAAAACATCCACCTGGATGATGTGAGGTGTAAAGGAACTGAATCTTACCTGTGGGACTGTCCGCACGGTGGCTGGGGCAAACATAACTGTAGACACAATGAGGACGTAGGCGTCATCTGTTCAGGTAAAAAAAAATAAATGAAAATAAGTTACGTGCTCTTAAAAATCTCTTTGGATTTTCCTGTTGACCATAAATGCAAGAAACAAGAGAGCAGAGCTTGGAAGTCAGACTAGAGCTGAAATGCGCGCACGTGGAGGCTCCTTGTGTTTTGGCTCGTCTGTGTGACCGAGGAGCAAAAGGACATCCTGGACAACATACCAAGATTGGTAGCAGCAAGCACCGCATATGAAAATGGTGAAAAGAAGGTAGTTCAGGACCACTATAGTCAATATCTGAGTACAGGCCTTTCCCAAGATAAGAAAGATAACCATTTGAGAGACACACTCAGATGTGAACCAGGCATGTCTGAATTGAAAATAAAAATTAATACTCTTGTCGTAAACATAACTGAAATCAAAGATCACATGGCTAGAAGCAGCCTGTTTTGGAGCAATACAAATAACTGAACAATAAAAGTACATTTTTGCTTTTTTTCAATGTTCACAAGTGTGGCACGCTCCATGGTAGCACCGACAGGTAAGGCAGGGCTTTTGAGACACAAATCCATTAGCTCTTCACAGTCTCAGAGACTAACTTTTAACTCAAAAATCATGTGATTACAGCTCCTTGGCAGACAGTATTCTGGAACGATGCATGCTCTGAATTACTAGTTATTGCTCCAAATTACTATTTAATCGTCCACTGTAACATTATTTCTGTTCTTTGAATTGCTCCCAGGAATTGTATTTGCCACTCACCTACTAATAATTAGAGAAAACAGAAGGTGAGCCTTAACACTCCAGGTCTAAGTTTCTGACTCCTGTTTTTTTTTACTGTTCCTGAAATAATCACCGCATCCCAGAAACCTTAAAGTACAGACATTGCTCATGTTTCCTGGGGTTTTTAAGTGTTGAGTTAATTACTAATGCTCTTCATAATACACAGCCACAGAGGAGCAGACGCGAAAATGCAGTTTTCAATCATATGCAGCCCAGAAGTTCTCTAATAATTTATTTCCTCTAACTTCCAGAATCCTCAATGAATGTCAAAACTTCTACTTCTGCATCAACGCCCTCCACAGACGGCACTGTTGCGACATCTACCACAGAACCCCCAACTTCTGCTGACAAAGGCAAGGAAAAAAAAACCACTGCAAATGTCATGTGTGGAAATTTTGAGCAATATATGCAATTTGTTTCGAGCAGACAGGAAGAACACCAGGAATTCAGTAAAAATATTTAATAACTCTGCATGTAATTAGCCTTGGAAGAGCCAATGGCCAACACCATCTTCATTTTCATAGGAAAATGTGGTTGGAGGGAAAATGGGCATGTGATTAAGTCTTCCTGCATATACAATTATCAAGACTGCATGTATGTATGGTGAGATCTTTACAGTCACAGTTCACTGAGGCACTCTTACCTGGATATGTTCTTCACCTCCAATTCTTTTAATAATCTTGCTTGATTTTTACTGGCTCTTAAGTTAGTCCAAAGGCAGAATGGAAGTAAGGTGTGTTTATACCCTTCTGAGAGGTACACCGTGTTGCGAGGAAAGGGGCAAAGCGGTTTTGGCAGAAGATAAACCCCCTTGCGTTCTAACACTCCTCACCAAGGTGGGAGGCCAGGTGTGGCTAGGTTTAAATTCTGAGTGATGCCCAATTCAGCACTATCAGTGCAATCGCGTTTAACGTGTATTAAACTATTGCGATTTGGATACACTAATAGTGGACTGCACCTTCAGTCCAGTCGTGCTCATGAACTAGCACGGCCACTCTCGAGTCTTTGGTCGCGTTCAGTGAGAAACCGAAACGACTGGCTACTTAAACAGTGCAGTTTATTTAAACGACAGATNTTATCTGTTTCGTAGTAAGCAAGTAGGCAGCTTATCTCTTCCGTAGTACCATCGCGTTCCCATATCTGCTATTCGTCACAACGGAAGGCCACGGAACAACTGCGTTCCGTTCCATCCCTCGTGTAGTTTCGCAAGCAACCTTGTACAGGGAATCGCAGGTGTTGCACTCTTCGTGTGCCAGCTGCGGCTGTATTCTACCTCAGAAGCCTCTTGATTTTATGACTTTCCTTAATGTGTGAACAACGCTGTACTTTTGTATTCTTGGCCAATTTAGTAATTATTCCACACACTGGTTGCACCAGTCTCCCAAGTTCACTTATAATCGCTAATTGGAAGATGTTCCTCTGAGCCACATTACCGAAAGTTGAAGTCCAAAGAACTGACTTCCTTTTCTATGAAGCATGAAGCGTTAACGATTTCACGGATCCTTGAAATGTCATTTCTTTTCCATGGTGGTGATTCTGTTTAGTAACATATTTCCCCACCCTCTAGCCACCTCCTCAGACCCCTCCGCTGCACCCAGCTCAACCTCAGCAGGGATTGAGACAACATCTGCTCAAGAGACTTTGACAACCCTTGAGGAAGGTGAGTCGGTTCCAAAGCCTAAGAAAAATCTCATTCTTTATTTCCCCTAACAATGGTCACTTTGCATCTTTCCAAATGACTAATGCATCTCTAGTAGTAAAAGAATGCAGCCAGAAATATCTATTATCTTTATCATTAGATATTAAATGAAGGTGAAAGTCTTTTTTTCAGCAAAAATAAAGGGCTATGCATTGACTCACTGTCCTACAAAGCCCAAATCTACTTACTTTGATCAAGACTTCAGTTCACATGTTAACTCTTAATTGCTGCCAATCCCTCTTTTTTATTTCTCATCTTTCTCTTGGCCTCAGTTAAAACTTCTGCGTCCACTATTGTGACAGAGGAAAGTGCTACATCAGCACTTTTTTGCAAGTGCAGCCATTTTGCAAGTGCTATCTGAAAGAAATATTCTGTTAATTTTAGGTTTTGAGATGGATTAAGATATGACCATGCAAATCTGTAAAATATTCATAACGGATAAGTAGGAATTAAACATCTCTGTGAAGGAGCAACCCCCTTACAACATCTTCACTTTAAAAATATCGAGCTGTCAGGACATATGAGGAATATATGTATTTAATGAGTAACACCTCTGAGCTTGTAGCTATAAATACTACATTCACAATTTTGTAAAGCAGAAGTGTCCAGATCATTGTGATTTTGTGCATCCAAGATACACAAAAACTCCAGAAACATTAAGGAGCACATCTCCCTCGGTTGGACCTCTGCTTTTCCAGTTATTTAGCACACTGATAATGCAGCTTTTTATCAAGCCTGAGACCTAAAGCAAGTCACAAGCTCCTCAAATCACACTTATGTTTTTAATTAATATTTGCAACCATTTCTTTTCTCACCCTTATAGCCTTCTCTGGTAGCACAGATACCTCTCTTGCTGTCCCAGAGGAAAGCACGACATCAGAAACCCCGACTACGCCGCAGACAGGTAAAGGGCATTTGCACAACATGCAGCATGATAGAAAAACGTGGTTATAAATTTTGGTTAGGAGGGAACATCAGTGGAGATGTCAAGAAATGTAAAATCACCGTCTCTCGGTTCAACTAATGCTTCTCTATGGACTTCACGTGCTTGGTACCAACATGCTGGCTTTCTGGCAGCATGGGCAGGCTGTCGCTAACACTACTCGGGACCTGCAAACACTGTATGCAAAGCCTGCTTCAAGGGAAGCTGAACAGTGCAGAATTTGAACCACAGAATCTGAAGGAAATCGTTATCTTTATTTTTATTTCTTTGAGGAGCCTGACTCAGGAAAAAGCCACTCGGTCCATGTTTCTCACCATTTCTAACACCACCTAACATCTGGATTCTAAGCAATTTATAAGCCTCCAGGTTTGGGATTTCCTGTCAAACCAGTCCAGGAGGAAGGGCAGGCCCTGTAGTCCCTCTTGACGATTTCTCAGCCTCTCCCAACCTGCGGCCCAGGGTGTTGGGGATGAGAGCTGGCTCTCCCTCCTGCCTCCCTCCCCTCTTTGCCACTTGCTAATAGTGATGCTCCACAGGGCAAGGAGATTCAGCAGAAAACAGCAGGAAAAACAGATGCTGTATTTCAGTGTCAGTCCTGACGGCCTCTCCCTCCTTTCTCCAATGACTACTGTACCCCTGGGAGAAAGACTTTCAGCCAGATAAGCCAGGAATGGCTGTAATAAACATTTCCCTCTATACAACCAGAATGCCCTTTGTTACTTCCCTTTTTGAACCTCTTAATACAGTTGACAAAACATGCCCCATTGCAGTTTTAGGAAACTAAACGCCAAAAATGTTACTGCCAAATTACAACGCTCAGTTCTATTTTTGCTCCTCGCGCTCCTTTCGCTTTTCTCGCTCTCGGTGAGAGAAGTCTGAAACTTTTTTGATGCCTTTTTGATGCAAAGCATTAGCATGAAGATCCGTGTCTGAGCCATGTCAGTGGATGCGGGAGACAGCCAATACACTGAGTCTCTTTTCTACAAAGCCTGAAGGCAATTAAATTCATCAGGAGCTGAGTTCAGTCACACAGCCTTACCTGGATGCTCTTTCCCTCTCATTTCCATGTTTCCTCCTTCTCACAGCCTCTGAAACTACTGCAAAATCATCCACTTCACCCCTCCCACTTAGGGAAGCGGGTGATACCTCAACTACAAAAAACCCTTCCACGGCTGCTAAAGGCAAGAACAGACACTATGCCATAAAATATAAGAATAATAATGTGTTTAAGTTTGTTTAAAATCGATTATATTGGAAGGATTACAATAACTGTATAAAGTTTATGATCACTCAACAGCTAAATAATTGTCTGAGTGAAGAAAGAAGCCAGCTTCTAAACCCTTCGTTCCTAAAATATTGGGCTGCCAAAATTTGGGAGATATGTAATCATGAACAATTCGGGGCTTTAAGCTGCTTGTACTTTTTGCATAATTTAGGCATCGGCAAAATTGCCCAAGTATCAGTGCTTTTGTCTGGGCAAAAGCGGATACTTTACAGCGGAGACAATCAATGATTAAATCAGATTGTAAAATCTTCACCTTAAAGATTCAATAATCTTTGACAGTTCTTTCCCAGTCCTAAAGATGGAGATGCCACCACCTGACACAATACAGAAGCTGGTTCTCTGTACTTTCTTACTCATCCCTGTTGGATTCTCTCAACAAGGAGATGGATGATTCTCTCCAATAATGTGTTTCCTCAACTTTTTCACAGACCCTTCAACACGCTTGTATTCCTCCTCTGCATCCACTTCAATAAATGAAGAGACTGAGGCAGTATCTACACCACGAATCCTAAGCACAGCTTAAAAAGACAAAGCTAGGGTTGCAAAATCAATTTTCAGTCTAAGTGAGCTAAGGAAAAGCCATCCACTGTATGGAAAATATATGCAATGAAGTTTTAATGAAAAGGACTAAGAACACATTGCTTCATTCTCCAGCAGATAAGAAGCTTAAAAATCCAAATTTTAAATATTTATTTATCACGGTATTATGTGGTGATAGAGACTCAGGTAGAAGTACAAGGGATAAGTCCGTGTTTGTTCTCTGAAACAAAGCTTCCTGTATTTTCACACTTGTCTAGCAAATGACAAATCCAGATAGTTTTAACCAGAAATTTAATTCTGTTTCCTGTTCGTGTTTGTTCATTACTATTCGTTTTTCCTACTGGGTTTTTCCTCAAAGCTTCAACAAGTTGTTCTGTCACAGGAACAGACGACTCGACCTCATCCGCCCCAGTCAGCACCAGTACTGAGCCATCAACGACTTCAGCACCGCTGTCTACGCTGGGGGACGGTAAGGAACAGTCAGACACAACCTGTGCGCTTTGCGTTGTTTAGGAGCGAAAACGTCGGTGTCCTGCATCACTGTGCAAGGCACCATTGGGAGCTCAGAAAGTCCCTGAGCTGCCAACAGGAGGTGGCAAAGAGACAAACCTGAGCATAACTCGTATGCTTGTCCCGTTGATGTAACTCTCCTCAGCACTTCTTTGTGGTCCCCGTTGGGGAGGGGAAATTAATTTACACAGAGCTTTCGGTCCAGCCCTTCTTCAGTGCTGCTCGTGCCACACGGTGTGTGCGTACATCCCACCATTTCCCCACCCTCTTTGTTGGGGCAACTCTTATTCTGGCATCTGTTTTGTACGACACTTTGCAAATTTTCAATGAATGAGCTGTTTTAATGAATCTATGAAATAATTTCTTAGGTATTAAAAAAATCTTAAAATCAGAATTTCACCAGATAGGGCCATTTTGCATCAGCCATCAGCTGAGCTGGGACCTTCTTATCCACCACATGCTGTCCTACCTCCTCGTCTAATGAAGCAGAAGTTGATTGCACCAGTAGACTTTAAACTCCTATCCAAATCTCCGCCAGGGGAGATGGTTATGTGTACTTTGCCTCTGAACTTGAGAGATATTTTCAAGCCACACAAAAAAATGCGTTGGATACTATAGTCAAAGTCCTTTTATTGATGGACGTTTTCTGTAGTGTCTACAGTTGCTGTTTTAGCTCTCTATGGACTCCAGGGAGCAGAGGAACTGGTGGCCATCCTCTTTAGAGCTCTCTTCAGAATAGTGAAAGACACTTCCCACGAACTAAATTAATCTCTTTAAAGCTCTCCTCAGAGCTCATGATTTTCAAGCCTTCTTGATTCATTTATCCAAGCTCTCCCCATTAGCTCTTTCTTAAACATGTAATCACCGACTGAGCAGCTGAGGTCTCTTTAGTGCCAAGGAGAATAAGTAGCTCCCGTGTATCACCTGAGAGCAAGACTGAGACTGGACTGTCTCACTGCAGTGTTAACATCACCAGCTTCCAGTTTTTCCACGGTCCCTCTGTGCCAGCTGAAAGGATGATTTTGCCTCTGTGCCTTGGTTTTCTCTTTCCAATGAGCAGCCCATTCCACCTGCCTTTATTGAATTTCAGCTTGCTGATTTTTGACATTTACTCAGTTTATGAAGATCATTTTGAATTCTCATCGTGTCCTCCAGAGAGTGCACAGATCTGGCCTTTCCTTCTGCCGCTCTATCTGTACTGTTCCCGTTTCAGCGGCAAGAGCTGAGGATCTCATTACGGTAGGGTCGCTGTGGCTGGCTGTTTAACACCCATACCCATCTGTTAGCCCAAGATGCTGCGTAACATGGTAAACAATCACCAAGGCAACTGATAATTCCTCTCTTTGCAGCATTTTTTTTAACACCACTTGTCTTCTACAGCCTTATCTGTGCTGTCAGAAGTTCAGAGCTGTGACTCGATGCCAGTGGTAGCAGCACTGGAAAGCGTAATACAGATTTGCTTACTGCTCCACCCATTGACCTTATTTCAAACAATATTTTCACGTTCAAGATCTAGGATCTACCCACCCTAATTTCTACAAACATCTTCGATACGAACAGACAAATTTTCAGCACAGTGAAGAAGAAATTTCAGTCAGTGTTTTTCTACCTTTTTCCTGCCAGTCATTTCACTTGCAAAAGGACAGAAATGAAAACTTCCCTACTTTGAAGAGCGTCTTAAAGAGCTTTGATCAGATTTGGCTGCGTTACTTACTCAGCCTGGGCTCTATTCCAGCTGAATGAAAGAAGTTTGCACTTCTTCGCACGCATCAGTGAAACTGAGAAATGAACGTGGTCCCTCTAGATTTACTTTTATTTGCTTGGCTTTTGGAAGTCGAACGTGAATTTCTTAAAGGAGCGATCTGTTGACTATTATGCAGTCTTAAGGAACTTAATACATGGTGTGCATATGGTTTCCTAAAAATACCTTCCTTACTATGGAAGTAGGTGCTTGCAACTATTAAGTGCTTTGCCTATGTCTACTCAACCAAATATTTGAGCAAACAATTTCATCTTATCTATGCATACTGTGTGTAACAGGGATGCTGTTCAGCAGTTAATGGGGAAAAAAGGCTCCTCTACAGTTCTAACTAATAGTATCGTTACTTTCATTTGCACAAACTGTAGGTAAACTGTTATTTGGGTTAAAAGGTCAGGAAAACTAAGTGTTCCCTAACTCCTTTGATTATATTCTGCACTTAACTAAGCACAAAGCTTTTTACTTTGAAGCGACACAAATATCAATTATTTTCTTTTATTAATTTGCTGAAGGTAAAAAGTTGCCTTTCAGCTGTCTGTAGACACCCCCACAAGAATACTTTAAAGATTATTGGGACTGTTACTTAATCAGTCTTTTATTTTCTGAGAAGTTTCAGATTGACGTTCGTATTTCAGCTTAATGAAATACTTCATTTACTTAGAAACTTTAATAGGAAAGATTCCTGCCTCCCAATAAACCCATTTTTAATATCAGCTGAATCACAACAAATTTCTTTCTGCCTGTAATTTAAGTCAAGCTCTGGATCTGGATATAGAATTTTTAATCTGCCTCTTTCTCACTGTTCCCACCTGGATTTAGATAGCTAATGTAGTTCAGTTCTTAAACTTTTTATTTAACACCTTACACCATCACTGGTGAATACTCAATGCCAGGATCAACAGGTTAATTATCTTCTGTCTCAACTATTTTTTTTCTCCCTGAAATCGTATTTGGCAGTCTTGTAGAAGTTTAGACCTTGATCTTGGGAGGTGGGCCAAGCACATTGCTGCCGACGTTTCTTGACAGCCAAGTTTTGCAGAAGTAAATGATAAGCATGGTACTCGGATGGAAGGAGCTTTGATCATGGTCAGCAAAAAGGAATTAAGGGGAAAGAGAGTCCTAGGAAACATGGCCCTCATTCGGAATGGATGTGCATTAGTTGGTTACAAATGGCTGCCAGGTGACAGCAAAATGTCCCAAAATGAAAACCTCGTAATCACTGGCCCACCAAGGAGTAAGACAGGTGTGTATACTTGGTACAGTTTATGATGGCCACAAACTAGGAGGAACTCAATTATGTTGTCGGCGGTGTCTCTGATTTCTTTCTCTGAAAGAAAAATACACTCCAGGCCCATAAAACTAATTTGGAACTTCAGATCTCTAAAAGCTTTTCTCTCTGAAAGTGAGACAAATGTGTGGAGTATTCCGTAAGTACCCAGCTCTCAGAAATGAGCCTGGTCTGTAGAAATAGCTCTGCTACTATTCTGGGGAAATGATGCTGTGCCAACCATCTGTTATGCCAGAGAGTTAGCAAGGATGGGAAAAGAACCTGAACCAGGCATTATTTAAAGGAAGAAAAAAACCCCAAGCCCCAAACCATATCCCTTAGACTGCAAGGTGTCCCAGGAAAAGGTTGGCTCTGGGTAAAACCTGCAGCTTCGTTTTCTCTCCTGTCTTGCATCATCCCCTGCAGAAAGCACGACCCCTGAAGCAGCAGGTACCTACGACTTCAGCTTTAGTAGAACCATTCTAAGGTTTGATCCGGGGAGTAAACTGCTGATTCCCTCCCCAGAGAGCAGCTCTGTGGAAAGAGACCTGGGAGTCCTGGTGGACAACAGGATGACCATAAGCCAGCAATGTACCCTTGTGGCCAAGATGGCCAATGGCATCCTGGGGTGCATCAAGAAGAGTGTGGCCAGCAGGTCGAGGGGGGTCATCCTCCCCCTCTACTCTGCCTTGGTGAGGGTGCATCTGGAGTCCTGTGTCCAGTTCTGGGCTCCCCGGTTCAAGAAGGACAGGGAACTGCTGGAGAGGGGACAGCAAAGGGCTACCAAGATGATTAGGGGACTGGAACATCTCTCTTATGAAGAAAGGCTGAGGGATTTGGGTCTCTTCAGTCTGGAAAATAAAAGACTGAGGGGGGATCTTATCAACACTTATAAATACTTAAAGGGTGGGTGTCAGCAGGATGGGGCCAGGCTCTTTTCAGTGGTGCCCAACGACAGGACAAGAGGTAACGGGCACAAACTTCAACATAGGAAGTTCCACCTCAACATGAGGAGGAACTTCTTTACTTTGAGGGTGGCAGAGCCCTGGCACAGGCTGCCCAGAGAGGTGGTGGAGTCTCCATCTCTGGAGACATTCAAAACCTGCCTGGACGCGTTCCTGTGCCACCTGCTCTGGGTGACCCTGCTCTGGCAGGGGGTTGGACTGGATGATCTCCAGAGGTCCCTTCCAACCCCTGCCAGTCTGTGATTCTGTGAAGCAGCAGGTATATACGACTTCAGTTTTAGTAGAATCGGTCTAAGGCTTGATCCGTGGAGTAAACTGCTGATTCCCTCCCCATTAACAATCCTTGCTTTGCCCACGCAGTCATGGGACAGTTACTAAAGTGTGGCTTTAACTTTCTCTTGGACAGACACGACTGAGTGCACGACGGCTGAAAAAACAGGTATTTATTTCTGATAATTTCTTGAACCATGGTGAGAAGTTTACTAGTTTAGCATTTTTCATGTGAGNTTCTGTGATTCTGTGAAGCAGCAGGTATATACGACTTCAGTTTTAGTAGAATCGGTCTAAGGCTTGATCTGTNGTACGACTTCAGCTTTAGTAGAACCAGCCTAAGGCTTGCTCCGGGGAGTAAACTGCTGATTCCCTCCCCATTAACAATCCTTGCTTTGCCCACGCAGTCATGGGACAGTTACTAAAGTGTGGCTTTAACTTTCTCTTGGACAGACACGACTGAGTGCACGACGGCTGAAAAAACAGGTATTTATTTCTGGTCATTTCTTGAACCATGGTGAGCAGCTCACTATTTTTCATGTGAGTCATCAATGTATTTAAAACATGGACAATGTTTAATTTCATGTTTTCTCTTCTCGTGATAACAATCTCATCTGCTCCGTCAGTCTCTCCAACTACTGAAGCAGCACCCACTACCACTTGTAAGTAACGCAGCGTTACTCTGGTTTGACTCCTTAGTTCTCTGTCAAAGTCGTGATCTGACGATGTGCTGGCACGGCTCCTTGTCTCCACGGTGTGCATAATCTCATGGAGCTAGTAGTTAACTTCAGGGATAATTCCTTTGGCTTCCATATAAATCAAGGCATGGAAAATGCTCTTGGTATCGATATGGGAGAAATACCTGCACGGATGAGAGTACTGGGGAAAGGGAAACCACTGGGGCAGGCACACCACACCAGTATAAATTCCAATTTGCACTGGATCATCCCATGCTGAGAAAGCCGGCCTCCCTGCACCTCCCAAAGCTGCATCCCCTTTGCTGCACAAACCGAGCTGTGCCTCCTGCGAGGCGGCCTCGTTCAATGCCCGCTGATGCAGCAGCGTCCAAATCGTTGTTTACCAAACAACCCCCGAGTCTCCAGAGCCTTTCACACAGCAGGGCAGAAGCCTGGCAGAGGCCGTGGCAGAGGCAGCCTGCATGGGGATGCGTTTTCCCTCACTGAGGCTGCTCACCCTCCAGGCAGATTTTGCTGACGCCAGCCCTGGGCAGCGTCAGCATCTTCCAGGTGCTGTGGCTGATCAACACTCCAATGAGACCTGCAGGTCTCCTGTGCTCACGGTCCCTGGCGTCCACCCAGTGCTGGGACAACAGCTAACCTGTGCCTTTCTTTTCTCTCCTGTCTCGCAGCAGCCCCCGCAGAAAGCACGACCCCTGAAGCAGCAGGTATGTACGACTTCAGCTTTAGTAGAACCAGCCTAAGGCTTGCTCCGGGGAGTAAACTGCTGATTCCCTCCCCACTAACAGTCCTTGCTTTGCCCACGCAGTCATGGGACAGTTACTAAAGTGTGGCTTTAACTTTCTCTTGGACAGCCACGACTGAGTCCACGACGGCTGAAAAAACAGGTATTTATTTCTGGTCATTTCTTGAACCATGGTGAGCAGCTCACTATTTTTCATGTGAGTCATCAATGTATTTAAAACATGGACAACGTTTAATTTCATGTTTTCTCTTCTCGTGATAACAACCTCATCTGCTCCGTCAGTCTCTCCAACTACTGAAGCAGCACCCACTACCACTTGTAAGTAACGCAGCGTTACTCTGGTTTGACTCCTTAGTTCTCTGTCAAAGTCGTGATCTTGTTGGCAGGACTCCCTGTCTCCACGGTGTGCATAATCTCACGGAGCTAGTAGTTAACTTCAGGGATAATTCCTTTGGCTTCCATATAAATCAAGGCATGGAAAATGCTCTTGGTATTGATACGGGAGAAATGCATCCACTAATGAAAGTACTAGGGAAGGGGAAATCACTGTGACAGAGACGCTACACCAGTATAAGTTATATTGTCTCACTTATATGTATAAATGTGTGTGTGTGTACATATATATAGGAGTATAATCTGTATATATATAAGTCTCATTCCTAGAAAGCCAGCCTCCCTGCACTTTCAAAGCTGCATTCCCACTGGAAGCTGAGGCAGTGGAAATCTTTCTGCCTTATTCAGTGGTATTCGGTTTGAACTTTAGTTTTCTACAATGGGATTTATCTTTTGAAAAATTTGAATTGCAAGTTCTGCTCATTAATTGAAAATATTCTGCCTCATGCAGATGCTTAGGTAACAGACTAAGGTTTTCTTTTAGTCTGTCCCTGTCAGCTACACATAGGTAAAAGGCACTCAGCTGCGTCAATAAAACATATGTCCTTGTGTTGACAACACAGAGGAAACAACTTCAGATGCAAAGCATGCCTCTGAGCATGGGACTGGCAGCCGACACAAAGGAATAAACAGAATTAAATTTTGTTCCCGTTAATGCTAGTAATATGTCATCTTTAGTGTTCAGGCTGTACACTTTCTTTCTAATATGACCTCTTTGTCCATGACAAGTCTGTTCCTCAGAACTCTTGCTACCAACATTTCCTAGTCTTAATGCATTCAGCTGATTACAATGTACATTAATTGATTACATACAAGCACACATTTTCCTCATTCAATCTCACTTTTCTCACTTTTTTTTTGTTTTGTTTTGTTATTAAAAGACCGTCCAAAACCAAAGCCAAGACCTACACCAGGACCTGTACGCCCCAGACCAGGACAAGGCCAAGGTTAGGTATTCTCATTCTTTCCTCTTTTTAATGACTTCTCTTCCTAAGGGCAGCATATGCTGGGTAAGAGATGTGAGCTGGGATATCCTGGCAGCTTAGCGGCAGAGGCTCTGAGTGCAGAAGATAGTGGGGAGCAGGCAGAGAGCTTGGGGATGCTGAGGCTTGCCCAGGGACTGCACATGGCTGATAGGGCAGCTGGCAGCTGGACCACCCTCAGTGGCAAGCATCAAGGGGATGAGCTGGCCTATGTCTGCAACATTTATGGAAAAAACACGTTTAAAACATCCACCTGTGGCCTGCCAGGCTGCTGGCCAGTCAGTGCCAGAAACAGCTCGATGTTGTGGCAACTCACCCTCTTCCCACGAGAGAAAGGACAGACGGCGCTAACTTGTGTAACCTCAGTGTTAGTTGTAGGAGGGAGCAACAAGCTTTTAGTGGCACCCCATCAAAGAAAGAGAAATTAATTTCCTCTCCGCTCAGCTGCTATTTCCAGGTACAGCAGCAAGGCCCACATTTGCATTTGCGAAACATACTCATATTTAATACATGCTGCATTTTTCTTTATGCTTACGTATGGTTTATTAACGTGAAATTTCTTCTTCTCCAGTACACCATACCTATCTGCCTGAATACGTGCGGTTGCCGCTACTGAGATACTTGAATGGCATGTGTGGACTGAGGAGGCCTGGGATGCCAAGTGTACAATTACAAGGGTAAATATTTATTCATGCGCGTGAGGTGTCCCAGCCGAATTGGGGCACCCCAACCGTGGTTTTACACTGGGTTCTTACACCTTTCAAATGTTCGGGTACAACACGATTTGAGTAATCACTTGCACCCCCGCTGCCGATTACTAATCATAGTAAAACTTTGCAAAACAGCTTTATTTCTGCAGCATTCTTGCTGACTCTCTATTGATCCAGATGTCCCTGGAGTCAGTCTTACTGGAGATCTATGATGCTGGGAGGGTTTCAAAGAGGTGTCAGAGGGGCTGGGATGCTGGCGTTGTCTTGGCTGTCTGGGGGAATCCTTCATGGACAGCTCTACGCTTCCACGAAGTAAAGCCCTTCTTTCCAGGGCCGGGCTGTCCTTTAGTTTGCTTTAATTAAGCATGAATAGCGGACTCTCCAGTAAAACTCCACTACCTCGTTACATTTCAGTTTATGATGTGAACTAATATATTTTAAGAGAGTCCATACACTTTCATACTCTAAAGACTGACTGAGATAAGAGTTAGGGAAGGGAATTTTCGTAACAGTGACCACCAGAAGACCCTATACCAGTGCCAGAAGCTACCACACAGGGAACAGACACCCAAGCAATCCCCGATGCAGACCAAGGATCGACTCCCACGCCATGTTTCACATGCCATACAAAGGCTGTGGCACAAGAAGGCTGGTAGGAATGTATGGGTTTGAAATTATCACATGCCAATAGATTATCAAAATTTTTCATGAAAAATAATTCAAAAAAATTTTTAGAGATTGTTACTGGATGATGCCACCCCATGGCTTTGTGAATGCCACGACTCGGGAAGTGGACATGGAACATCCACAGCACAGACAAACATTATATTAACACCACAACCAAATTATGTTTCTAAAAGTTCATTATGCTGAATTATATTATATTATCAGCCTTCCCTGTTCCACACACTTCCCCTCTCCACCTCCCCCTTTGGTAACCCTCCCTCGTCAGGTCATTTTGTGTGCGGCCAAATGTGCCCAAAACAAAGAGACTCTGCAAGTGGGTTATGCATAGCTGCGATGTATAAAGCGATGGTGTGTTCACTCCAACATACGACGGAGAGCAGGATTTAGCAAGCTGGGCATTAGCGTGCTCCACCACACTGACAAGACTCCCAACGAGCCTTTACTGGCCAGGCGACAGTCAGGCAGGGAAGGGTTGTTCTTCCTCCATGGCTCCTTCAAACACACTCTCCACCACGCTCAGCTGCCTTTCTCCATGTTTGTTTTCCCTTTAAGTCTTTCTATGCCTCTTGAGTGCATGAGCTACTAACTGAACCCAAATCAACAGCAATTGATTCATCCACCTCTCTTATCTCACATGGCTCCACAAACTTTCTCACAACTCGGCAACGTCCTCAACTGGGACCTGCGGTTGGGTCATGTTGGGTGGCCTGGGATCCTCCCAGCACAGGCAGCTGAGCCCTGTTCCCCCTTGGCTCGCCTGACTTTCTAGAGACATTCAGGAAAAGGTTTCAGCCGAACTTTGCAGCTCTAAACTCAGAGCCCATTGAACCATGACCTACTCCAACACAGTGGAAAAATGCATGTGGCACCTTCTACACCAGAAATACAGATTCTCTTGCCAAACCTTGACTGCAAATCACACAGGAACGCTGGTCCTCAAACAGTACCCAGCGTTACAGAGTCTCCATACCAGGAAACTCCACCTAGATGATTTATTGTCAACTATGCATTTTATGATTCACCATCTTTTTCAAATTCGATGAGGACTTCACCATACTGTGTTCAGCCAAATCAGGATTTCTTTGTTCGTGCTACCCTCTACAGCACAGAGCCAAATCTGATGCTATTTACAGGCACGTGTGGTCTCTCCAAATCCTCATGACTTTACACTGTGGCATCTGATTTAGTCAGAAGAGGGTAAGGAAAATATCTCAACAACCATTTCAAAATAATTCCTTGCATGTGATTGACTTCATATGGACAACAACAAAAATATACACCAAAGATACACCTGAAACACATTTGAGTTACCTGCTTGCAAGAAGCAGCAGGGTTTTAAATGAAGTAGCCTTTAGGACAAAACCACATAGTTTTGTTAGTTGGCTTTTTATGTTTAATTCACCGTAATGTTCTGCTAGGGAGAAGAATTGGTATAAATTCTCAGAAGGTATTTCATAAAAAATATAAAAAATTTAGAGAAAAGGATGAAAGGGGTTTGGGGTAATTTGGGATATGGAATTGTTTCTTCATAGCTCTTCAGAAAATCTAATAACTTTGGAAAGACAATAGGCCTACACAGTAACTCTTTCTCACACATTTAAAATTCCATCAGGTGCTTTACGTTTATACATTTACATACGTGTGGGATATTCATATATGTTGTGTTACATATTATACCAACATACATATTTAAATTCCATATAGTTGCATCAGAGTTCAGGAGTTCTGTGCTGTGAATTCTGGTTAACGTCACGGTCAGAAATTTCTGAAAGAAAGTCACTTGTAGTGCGAGTGACCATGTCAGTTAGTGACCATGTTACAATTTGTGTATGTCAATTATATGAGGGTTTTTTTCCTTTTTCTTTTCTCAGGTGTGTAAGGGATCCAACCTGTGGGAACTACTATGTACCAAACAGGAGGATTATCCGGTTCAGGTTCGGATATTCCAGATACCCAAGAGTTTGCCTACGGTGCAGAGTATTAGCGTGCAACAGATACAGTTATCCTCGCTGGAGCTACCAGGGCTATATATGGAGAGGCAAAAGAAGCGTCCAAAGTGACAGCGTCACTGTTGTTGTCGTCTCCAAATAATAACAGCCCCGATAATGCTTCTTCTAACCATAACTTTATGTTGATCACTTATATACGTGATCAGTGTGTTGCACATCTGCTATTAATTTCTAAAAATACATTGTACTAGGGGGTGTAAATCCAAAGGTTTTAATCTTAACTGTACTTGTGCTCCTTAATTTCAGATCTTTTGGGTCTATACTCCAGATTTGTAAAACCCTAAACTTCAGTAAATACTCTGTGACAAAGATTAATTGGATCAGCTGGCTGATTTTTCTCATCGAGACTTTGCTTTCCTCTCACAGTTCTTCCAGTTCTCCCCATTACACCGAATCGCTCAAATACTGAACACTTAAGGAAGATTAACCTGCCTTACAGATGCACACACCACAGAGCTGCTTTCTGAGCTCGGAGACATACATCAATGAATAAGCATCCCCTGTAACCAGAAATGCCTGAGCAATTAACTTAAATAGGAATTCAAAAATATTTGGAAAAAATATTGTACATGTACTGAGATATAATCTCTGCAATATTTATAAGCTATTATAATGTTTCCATATGTCAGGTTTTATTACTGGAGATTAGAACTATAAAAAATTATACATGTAAATTTATGTGATTATAAGCATTTGCTGCATCCTTTTCCCTTCAATATCTATTCAAATGATATCACTTTGAGCCAAGAAAGTGTTTCTGTGCTTTAATGTTAAATTGTCCTATTTGGAATGACAGTGAAAAAAAAAAAGGAAATTAATAATTTTCAGTTCATAATAGAGAAAAATATCTTGTCGATTGCAGAATTGTACAGGATTACAGCAGTGACCTCAGGGAAAGGAACGGATTAAATTTTGATTATCTGGTGAACTTGGCATGAGTGTGAAAAGCATCTTTAAGGCCAATATTCAGTTTCCATAGCGGGGGGGAATGTGCAGATTACTCAAACTCAGCCCTGTACTGAATAAGGATGCCTAGAGTCTAGAGACTGTGCCACACAAGACAGAAAAATCCACTTTTTCCAGCAACTTTTCCTTTTACGCTTCATCCATTTAGAAAAGGGGCTGCCGTCATTCCGAGACGTAGCTTCTCCACAAATAACTTAGCCTGCTCTCAAATGCCAAAATCACGCAGGTCTCCCAGGAAGGCTCCAGATCTAATCTCTTACCTGGTGGTTAAGCCTCAGTGTTGGCTGAGCAGGCTCACAGCCAAAGTCCTCGTCCTGCAGGACCATAATGACCATCCTGAGCCAAGAGGATTTCCTAATCATACTTAGTTCACACAAAACTCCATCACACTCGTAACCCTGCTGGCTCTGCTTCTCACAGGTAATGATTTAAAGGGCTTGAAATCGCGTTTTCCCTGCTGTTGCACTCCCGGCTGCGGGCAGCGGGAGAAAGTGCCTGCAAATCACAGTGTCACAACAGCTGAATCCTTATTCCTTTGTGCTAAAATGCATCTTAATTTATTCTGAGGATCTGCTATCATAAAACACCTTCTGTACTCTTCCCACCTTAAAGGACTTCCACGAAGACTTGTCTGTGCAGGTGTAGCTGCCAGCCCCTCAGAAACACTGGGCCACTGCTCAGGGGTCCAGTCCCTTAATATCAGCTCCAGCGCAAGAAAATTTCCTGATCATTCATACACAAGTAATTCCAAACAGTTTGCCTACCAACCTGTAACTACCAGAGCAAATTACCAAGCTATCATAGCCGTAGGCATTTTTTTCTTGGTTCTGACGGACACAGCTTTGATTGGCAGGGCTCCACGCACCAGTTGACGCATTAAATGCGTACAAAACAGATGTTAGTATTCAAAAATTCCTTGCAAGCGTGCGTGTGGGCTTAAGAAATGAAAGGCTATACAGAGTAAATGCTAATTTAGCATTTCCAGGAGCTAAAGGGAATTCAAGTTCTATGCAATATCTTTATACACGTATTCAATGTTTAAAGGCAGTATAAGTATGTTGTCATGATGGAGAGAGTTGCATTCAAAAGCCTTAAAGTGAGATGAAAATCATAGAGAGCATTGTTTGAAAGAAGGCAAAGGTCTGAGGTTATACATATAGGGATCACTGCAGATGCATCATATTTCAGAAAAAAATTTGTACCAAAAAAAAAATGTTTCTACGGAAGTAAAGTACCTGGATGTGTTTCACGAAGGTCTGCGTTGCAATTTGTCTCCTCTAGTAAACTGGAAAGGAGACCTGTTTGCACAGCTGTGGGATACCTGCTCTCTGTATTGGAAAGAATCATGGAGCCAGGTTCCTGTGTGAATCCAAGCAGGTACCACGCCAAACCAAGGCCAGGGTAACGGCACATCTGTGCCACTGGCACTGTCACAGCCTCACAAAGCTTTAAAGATGGGGTATCCGCTAATGCTGCAGGAAATACTCTGGATTTCAAGAGCTTTGGTCCTACGGAAAAAAGACAAAGTAGCATAAATATATTGGAACAGATACTCATTAGGCTTGTACTAAGAAAAATTGAGGCTCTTAGGACTCTGCTTGTCTCCCTACCTCAGGAAGGAAAGGCTGATTCCTTTTTTTTTTTGTAGCTGCTATTGTGGGACTAAGAAAGTTTTATCCGCAAAGTTCTTCTTTTAAATCTGTGACTAATATGAATCTGGCTTTGCTCATCCACAAATGCTTCAGCAATAGGAAATTATTACTCCTGACAACCCTGTTGTGATAGTCGCGCTCTACAACCTGAGGAATCCTAGGCAAGGACGGGGAATGATTTGCAACCTAAAGGGATAGGTGTGAAAAAGAAGGTGGGAAAAACCAGACTCCTCCTGACCAGTGCTAAGCGCAAAACTGCTGAATGTCTCTCCCGAGGGAGCCTGGCAATCCCTTCCAGAACATTCCTGCTCCTGTCAACACACCCAAACCGATGCTCAATGAAATCAGCTGAAAAACGTGCTTTCAACCCACAAGAGCTGACAAAAGCACAGTTAAACCTACTCCACACAGCACATATTAAAAAAAAATGGGCACACCTGTTACTTTCTCATTTATATCTGGGAGATTAAGCCCTCCTTCCGTGATACCATGTAACACAAGATGATTATGAAATAGCAGGGGGTATAAAAGTTAGAAAAGCTTAATCTCCTCAGCTGCCACCAAAATGCGGGTGCTCAGACAGTTCCTCCTCCTGCCTCTCGTAGCTGCTCTGGCTCTCGCCCAAGACAACTCAATAGAATCCACGGGTATGGAAATCTAGTCTTTTTTCTCATCTGTGAAATTCTATTAACTTTTGCACAATAGGTATTTTACAGGCAACCGAAGGGGAAAATGTTAAACATATCTCTAAAAGTGCGTCTCATTTTAATGTTCTGCTTGACAATAGTAACACCCAAATGTGCCAACAAGTATTAAAAATATTAAATAACAAAAAAAAAAATTGCAATTTACGACTCCCTATGGCAAATTTTTAAGAACTTGATTTTGAAGATATTTTACTGTGGAATGGAAATCTGCATTTATTAATTAATGCTGTATTGCAGTGACAGGAATAAAGTGACTTAATTGGGAAATTGCTGCTTTTTAAAAGAGATTTGCTTATTTTTCCTTTGTTCAATCAGAAACAATAGATAGTAATTTTTTGCTCAATTTGGGATCAGCATTCTGTGCTCAGATCAGCCGTTTACCTGATTAATGGTGGGTAGCTACTGTAGGATAATGAAGTATTGCTGCTCTAGTGGTGCCTGGCTACACAACAGTCCGGAGGGATGCAGAGGGTGGGTAGGGCAAAGCTGAGCTTGTAATGGGAGGTTTCACATGTGATGAGAAAAGCCTCTCCTAAACTTTTCCTTACCCTTTGGAGTTCATCAGAAAGCCTGAACTTTTAATCTGGGACTGCATACACTATATAGGAAATTCTTCTTGCTGTTTTAGACCATTGTTTTTAGATTAATATATAAGGAGATCTTATGCTGATACTGGATTATAAACTTTTTCTAAAGTTTCATATACTATGGTCATTACCACAACTACTTCATAACTTATTAACATTCATTAAGCAATGTTAGTGATGCCGGTCGTGGTTGGTTTGTGTTTTTTTTCAAAAGAGAACTGAGTCGAAGTCCAGCTAGCCCCACATCCTCAGCTCAGTAACAGTCAGCAGAGGATGGTCACGCAAGAATACAGACACAAGCCTGCATAATACTTCCCCAGAATGTTCTCCCAGTCACCAAGAAACATGGTTCAGGACTTCCTGAACCAGAGAGGAAGCGCTATCTTTGTCTTTAATGGTCACCAAAGGCGGCTTCTTTCATGGGTTTGACCTGTTTTGATGTTTTCCTTTAAATCTACATCACCCTGCAGCAAAGATCCACATGCAAAGAGACGGTTCCTTTCATTTGTTTCAAAATTACAGCTTAGAGGTTTCATTCCAGGATATTGAGCTATTCTACTGGGGGGAAAAAAATCTCGTATTAATCCTCTTCGTAAATTTATAGACCTCTAGCACCTCCTTTCCCTGCTAGTTATATCTTTTCTGACCTGAAATGCTTCAGTCCATTTACTTATTCCTTGTCTGGAAGCTATTCTAAACTTTTGATCATCTTTGTTGCCATTCTCTGAAGATTTTCCCCTTTAGCAGTATCCTTTCAGAGATGGAGGATCAGAATTGTATGCAGCAGTAAATAAACAGTAATCCTACGCATAGTCCTTTAGAAGCTCAAATCTGAAAAGCGTTTTTCATTCCCTGTCAGTAGGTTCCCAAATGCTTTTAAGGGTTGAAACTTACAACTGGATTCAATGATCAGTGTAGGGGGAAGCCAGGAGGCTTGAGGTGCTTGTGGCGGCAAACCTTGCAAAAGAGAGTTGCTGAGGTGTCCTATATCATTTGGCATTTCCAGTTTTGCGATTGGCTTCATCTGTGATACGTGTTGCCCTAGGTTCCCTTTGCTACTAGGAAAAAGAGGACAAAAAGTATTTCCTAATATTATTTTACTGTTTGATTCTTTCATAATATAAAATGAAAAATAAAAAATAGTACAACATTTTGCATGTCTGCTCCATGATGTCCCAGAGTCTTTGCACAGTGGAGGATGAAACATTATTGCAGGAGAAAACTTGAGAGAGATCCTCAGGAGGCGGTTTTTGTTGTTGCTGTTCCTCAGTAGGTGGACCTCGCTGTGGTGCTTCACTCCATGAGCAAAACAAAGCATTAAGGATCGAACTAAATGCAAACGCAAACTGCGCCTGGCAAATTCAGAGGAATACAAATCAAACAATTAGGCTCGTTTTCTCCCATTTTAAGTAAGTATTTCATCCAGACGCTTTTGTACCATTCCATTCCATTAGATTGCAGCCCAGAAAAACATTGCCTCCAAATATTTCTCTGTATCGAACCCGTGTTGTGGACTCCAAAGAGCCCATATATCTATCAGTGAGCTTAGGTAGTTCTCACTGTGTTTTTTCAATAGATTTGCTCCTTCTTCGAGCTGTGAAACGGAAAGTATTAAAATATATGATGGTCCCTCAACTAATTCACCTCTTCTTGGACAAGTATGTAATGACACTGATGCAGTCCCGGTACTTCAATCGTCTTCTGACAGTTTAACTTTTATCATAACAACAAACTCTGTGGCTTTCACACGGAACTTCTTTGTCTTCTACTACTACTTTTCCCCAGAAACAAGTAAGTCGGAACTTAATGCAGCCATAAAATGCCATTTGAATTGCACCATTAAGAGAAACTTTCTCATTAAGGGAAAGTTTAGGACAGCAATTAGAGAGTATTAACAGAATCTTTAACCGGTCTCACCCAGTTCTTCAGCCCTTAGAAATGGTGTGGGGGAAAATCAGTGGAAGGAAGGAGGCAGCAAAACGATAGTGCGCTTGCGAGACAGCCTAAAAAGTGTAATTTTACTCAGAAAAATGATTGCAATGAAGGCATTATGGGACTCCACTTTTACTTGCAGGCTTCTACTAAATTTACACAGCTTGCAGATATTATAGCGTTTACCCAGAAAGAGACCATCTAGTCAGAATTTCTGCCGAGTACAGGTCGCAGAAGTCAGGCAGGTGTTTCATTCAACATTCCTTACTTTTTTTTCCTTAAAAGGTAAGAATAGCTTGGACAACATCAGTCTTAGCTTGCGACCAGTTCCTTTGCTTCTGCTGATCTGAGTGGCGTGATATTAAGCTCCTAAAAGCCTCAATTTCACAGAGTAGTTACCACGTCCTAGTTTATGCTGCTCCAGTGTTTAACTTTGCTGCTGAAAAATTGTGTCCTATTTCTAGTCTGCATTTGACTTTCTGAGGTTTCCACTGACTTATTTTTCCTTGGTCTATCAAGTAAAGCCTCTCTCAAACTTGAAGATTTTGCACTTCCACATGACCAAGACCTCATAGATTTCTCTAATATAAAATCTCTCAGGGTTTCTTTTGGCTGGTATAGCATCTTCATTACCAGTTTTTCAATACGTAGCCTAATTTACCCGAAATATAGGTATAACTGAATTGCTCACAGTATCAAAGCGAACTCATCTAGAGCCATCTCAGATGTCACCACACTGCTCCTTGCAGGTATACCATAGTGACAATAGGCTTCATTTTATAACACCCACCTGACCTGAAATTCTCTATAGAAGATGGATCTTCAATACCTTTAATCATTCCCAAAGGAATGGAATCCTAAAGAAACAACCCTGCTAGTTACATAACTTTAGATCTCTAATGTGTTTTTTTATAGTTCGTTATATATACCATTATGTTAACAATGTCCCTACTCTTCTTTTCAGGACCGGAACATTGTGGGGGACAATTAACTGGTCCCAATGGGACATTCACCAGTCCCAACTACCCAGCGGCTTACCCTGAATTTACATACTGCGTCTGGCACATACAAACAGCAAAAAACTCAAAGATAAAATTACAGTTTCAGGATTTTTTGTGAGTAAATGCCCTAATGCTCTACTACTCTTTTTTTTCATTCTGTTTAAAGGCATTACTTTAAACCCAGGAAGCAGAAGTGCTTTCAAACTTTTAGAACGTCTATACATTTTGTGCTGACTTTTGTGATAAAGTAACGGCAATGTGTTTCACATCACTTTACATTACCCTATTGCTCCTGCAGTGCCAGTCAGTGAAATGCAGATAGCATTTCAGGTGACTAGCCATGAGGTGCAGGTCCATTTTAAGCTAGCCCGAATGATCTGAATTTAAATCCATCAGTATAAATAAAGGTTTTGCTACATAAGGAACTTGTTTAAACCCATCACGGTGCACTGTAATTGCAACTTAGAACTGGGGCTCAAAAGAAGAATAAAGCAAATATCGCCCAAAGTACATTTTCCTCAGTATTGCTGGCTGTTGGGCAAAGAAGATAGTGCAGCGCTGGCTTAGGTACTTCCAAGTATAAATGCTAATGGCTGCATTGGCATAAGGAAACCAAACTGGCATGGACTTTTCTGACCCATACCGCGCTTTATCAGGGTTGGTCTCCCACACGTAGTGGGCTGGTGGCCCTTCTTTGGCTCTCCCTACATCAGTTGACACTGAGGAAATTCTCAAGATGAAGGGAACTTAAAGGATAGTATCTTCAAGAACATTTCTGGAGATACTCAGACTGCAGAATGCTGTGTAAGAATTCAGTATGGAACATATACGGTTCTATAGGAAATCATCACCTTGACCATCACCCTCTGAGACGAACTCTGCACAGCGTGGTGTATGTTCTCACCAGCCCCGGACAAGATCCATCTGTTGATGGAGGAACAGAGATGTTCTGGAGGTATCCACCCACCACAGGACAGCTGGTGCTTTTCATCAAGGGTGGCAAGCACTGAGATAAGCTCTCACGCAGACTGATAAAATGGCAAGAGCCTTCCTCTGGCGACAAACACAAGAGGTTTCAGAGACCCACAAAAGTCAAACCTAAACTTTAAAAGCTCTTTAAAAGATATGATTATTTTTATATATATCTATATATGCAATAGCAAAATGTTTGTTATTTCAATGGAAGCAGAATCACGTTCCTAAGTATTTCCTGCCTTAAAGGTTTTCCATGTTTTATTTAGTTTTAATAATATCTATTTATGTGTTCTTTTTTTCACCATTCTTTTATTTCAATTGACTAGAATTCATCCAACACTTTATCTGCACTGGATCCTCTATCCAGTACGAGCAATGTTCTCTCTACTCAAGACTTCCCTGTTAATTATTTTTTCTCTGTCTACAGCCTGGAACTAGACAAAAACTGCCAATTTGACTTCACGGCAGTCTATGATGGCCTTACCACTAACACTGGCTTAATAGGAAGAGTATGTGGTCTTGCGCAGCCCAAATTTGAATCTTCTTCAAATGTTATGACAGTTGTGTTGTTTACAGACTACGCCAACTCCTACAGAGGATTTTCCGCTCAGTACACCAGTGTTCCACTGCCAGGTCCTGTGGAGCCCGACAGTAAGTACACTGGCTACGTGAGTAGGATGCTGTTTCTTATTCTCATCTATGACTCTTCCCTTAGAAGTATCAAAAAGAACTGATGGTTGATACTGACAATTTAAGTCTTTTTATTGTGATTAACCCTCTTCACATACAAAAATCCCACATTTGTCTCACCTATAGAGCATAAATTACTACCTGACCCATCTGCAAAAGCCTGTTCTTTGGTTTTTCAGTCCTTTTTCTGGCCAGCACCACTGAAAAATCTGAGTCCTTCCTTCTTTTGGACAAAGCAGGCAGTTTTCCATCCTAGAGATGGAAAAATAAACTTTTGGTGAATGGTTAGTTTTACTGGTTTTCTTCCCTCGGACACTACAGAAAATGGTCTGCACTGGTTAGTCCAACAGGGTTAGGTGTGTTGGAATTTCCTTTCCCCCAGAGCTGGACAATTTTCCTTATTGGCTCCATATGTTCGCATGTTCATCCCATCATTAACCCAGGTGGAAAGGGAGCCTCTAAAGCCTTGATAGCTGCCATAAATCAATTTTCTCACCCACCATTCTGCACTAGCACTTTGATTCCTTTTCCCTTTTACAAAGGCTGCAATTCATTCTGTGTTAATGGGTTCGAAATTAAACTTTCAGCATGAGATTTACGTCGTTTTGCTTATCTAACATTAAGTCATGTGTGAAATTTTGTCCCGACTCCTGTACGGCCTCAAATGCGCATGAGCCATTTCAGACTCAGACAAATCAAGAACCATGCAACAGGCTGAAGGATCTAGATTGAGTGGGAAATGGATGAAGTTTGTGGTAACGTGTTTTGTTCTGTGTTTTTTTTTTTTTTTAATTTCTCTTTCAACTGCAGCACTCCTTACGTGCTCTTCAGATAGCATGAAAATTGTTTTGAGCAAGTCTTATCTGGCCTCCCTTGGTTATAACGAAACTGACCTGCAGCTGAGTGATCCATCTTGCAGTCCAGTTGTAACAAATTCAGTGATCTTTTCCTTCCCATTAGCCAGCTGTGGAACAACTAAAAAGGTAAAGGGTTGAAGTAGAAAGAACATTTTTCCTCTTTAAGAACCTGATGATCGATGAGCCTTTTAAAGGAAGTCCAAGGGTGTCCACACAAACTAACCCCAAGTGTTTCGTTCCCTCTCCAAACCCAGGTTATCAGAAGTAGCACAATGTTAGGTATGCAACTTAAACATTCTCTGCAAGTGATACGGCTGGCACTTATCCTGGAGTCACAAGGAAAAGGGGAAAACCCTAAGATACGAAGATTCCCAAGAGCTAGCTCACAGCATTATTTTGATAAGGGTGACTGACACTAACTTTGGTACTTTCCACACTCCACACAATCTTGCTTGACATTTTTGCTGCATGGGTTGGTTCAGCGTTTTGAAAAAAACAGGAGGGTTGATAATGATTTTTTGGTGGCAACTTGTTTCGCGTTTCAAAGGTATCTTGAGCCTCTGAGAAGCGTAGCTGGGCAGCTTCGTAACTTTAGTACAACTGCTTTCAACTGCACTGCTCCTATAATCACAACTGAGCACTTCATACCATTCCTTTTACAGGACGACGGTCAGAGCATCACTTACACCAACATCATCTCTCTCTCTCCAACCGGCAACATTATCACCCGCCAAAAGAGCGTACAGATTATTGCAAAATGCAAAATGGAAAACAATTCAACCTTAGAAGTCATTTATGTAACAAAAAATAATATAATCCAAAACACAACCGCTGTGGGAGGATACAATGTTAGCATGTCATTCTACGACTCAGACTCATTCTCCAAGCCTATACATCAGTCCCCGTATTACGTAGATTTGAACCAAACTCTTTTTGCTCAAGTCAGTCTTCATTCCACTGACCCAAACCTTTTGGTGTTTGTTGATACCTGCATAGCATCTCCACAACCTGATTTTCGATCGCTAACATATGACTTAATCAGAAGTGGGTAAGACTCTAAGTTATTTTATGACTGTCTCCTAATATGTGAGGAAACGTAATCTAAATGTCAACCATAGTTCCTTTGTCTCTCTTCCACTTATCCTTAGTAGACTGTTGTTGGAAGCCAAATTTCATAGAAATTTAAAGGCATTACCTAAACAGAGCTAGGAAAAACAAGCACATCGCACTGGGGAGAGCAAAAAAACCACATAATTATATGCTCACATGTAAAACTAATGCCCTAGTTAAATGCTGTGGTTACAGTTAACAGTAGTTAGCAAGAATGATTATTGCATGTGGACTACTTTAACAGTTCTGTAAATTCTGTTGCAGCTGCAATAAAGATGACACCGTGGTAAGCTACCCACCACTTGAACACTATGGAAGATTCAAATTTAACGCCTTCAGGTTCCTGCAGACCTCTTCATCAGTTTATCTCCAGTGTGATATTTTAATTTGTGACAGCAAAAATGCAAACTCCCGCTGTACCGAAGGCTGTATCTCCAGACAAAAAAGAGCTATTTCTTCGTACATGTGGAAAACTAATACAGTAGTGGGTCCCATCCGCCTGAAAAGAAATCTCAGGTCTGCTGACAACTCAGGTAAGAGGAATACATAAATTAAGAACCTGATTATGCCCTTCCATGGTGCAAATCTGTTACTTTCTTTCCGCTAATGAAACAAGTGAATTACACTACTTCAAACCTAGAACGGCATGAGAGCAAGGGGTTCAAAGTCTGTGCTTTGTGAGATCACAGAAGTACTTTTCAAACAGACAGACTGATGGCCTTTTGGGTGAAGGTGTGCTCTTTAAGGTAGAAAAAGCAGTGCTCGCTTCTAGTTATAGAAGCGGTGCATGCAGGAGCTGACCATGTATTCATAAAAAGTTACAAATGGCAAGAGAGTTCAGATTTTCAAATGCAACGTTTTTTGATGAGGCATACATAGGGACCAATGCTCATTTCTCAAAGCCACAGAGCACGTTCCAAATCATGGTCAGGCTTTGCTACAACTTTTTTATCTTCTAACAGCGCACTCAGTTTCACTCAGTTTTGTTTGTTGGTACTACAGAAAAGCTATGCCAGATGATAAACAGAGATGACTTAGTCCAGAGGCTGGGTTAAATTCTCACACTGTATGTATTGCGTATTAGAACAAAAATACAAGAACAGCCACTGAAGCAGAAATCAAAATGCTTTCAAATTAAAGCTGCAAAGCTATTTACGAGACAACTAAGCTTTACTGCCCCAATCTGCCATACTCTTTAGCACAATTTGCAATCTGCTCTACGGTGGTCTTGATGAGTATTGAGAGCTAATGTAGAACAGATGGCAAAATACGGAAAAAGCTACTTTAAAGGGCTTGTATTCTAACTCCCACTACACCCATTGTTCTTTTACTGAGCATAAAGCTTCACCTGAGAAAGCACACTGTGCCACTTGCTTTCAGGTGTCAGATCTAAGAAGTATTTAGCATTAACCATGCTCTTAATAGTAATAAAGACTTTCCTCCTTTTTAAAATATTAACTCTAGCAGCATTTTAAGCATGTTCCCATTTATTTCAATAGTGAAAGATTTAGCATCCATATGCTAGAAACTGGACACATGCATAATGTGAAAAGGATTCAAGTGCAAACAGATCACACTCAGAGTATTACAAAACATAGATTAATTCTCATAGCATCTTTCATGATTTACAGAAAAATATAATGACTTTTACTCAGGACCAGCTAGTAAATCATTAAAAGGCAGAGGGTTAGAACCATCAGGTTTTTTCCCCAGCTTTGCTTCAGCAGTTTGTCTCCCTTCTATCTGGTTCTAAAGGTAACAGCAGCACTGCTTGGCAGAAACTTGGCTGCAGTGACACCAAAGAATTTGTTAACATAGCGATGCTCTTCTGCATTATTGTTTTATTACAAGTTTTTACAACTCTTCAGTACTACAGATTCAGAATTTGCAATCGGTGTGGTTACACTCCTCAGAACCAAAATATCTGAAAAAATGCTTATTTAGTCTTCATTGAGATGACATGGTATTTGAAACTTTAAACATCCCACTTTGTTTTCTCTCTACACAGAATCCCTTGCTAAAGCAGATCCTGAAGAAACCCCGAACCCGCAACAATACAGCTTCTACACTCTTTCATTTGTGGTTTTAATTTCAAATATTATCATTGTGGTAGCTGTGATACTAAAATATCACAAACACCAGGCAGGATATGACTACCAAAAAATCCCAAACTCATATTAATTACTTTGGGATATTGTGAATTTGTGTCAACTTTTATTGAGATTTGTCACCCAAAGAGGGGAGAGCTAAAAAACCTAAACCAAAGAAAAAAACTAAAAAAAAATAAATCAATAAACTAACAGTCTTGGAATACAACAATGCTTGGAAACATATTTCAACTTTTCTGTAAATAAAAAAAGCCCCTCAGCCTAGTACTGTATCTTAAATTACTTAGTTGTAAAAGAATGTGTCTACCTCAGGGTGTTTCTTAGAAAGTATCTAAAAAAGTAACTTTACAGGTGTAAAGTGACTTGTAAAGTAGAAGATAATTTAGGTCCTTTTTTCTTAAAAAAAAAAACAAACAACAAAACTCTTTTTGAATCACTTTGAAACTGCACCTGGCATGAGTTATGCTGAGGGACAACTGAGAGATGCCTGTTCAAATTATCCTCTCTTCAAAAATCTACTCCTCTGGGCTGCTACCATCAAGATCTGACAGTCTTCAGAAGACAATTTTCCTGGAGGAAAAAAGAAGTGGGTAGACTAGATAAAGATACTAGCTTGTACGTGCCTATGCTGCTTGTTCAGTCAACACTTGCTTCCCCATCAACAGCTTCTGCTCAACGGATTTTGAGACAGTGAATACAACCAATGTCTGCGCATCCAACTTTGGAGTTTACCATTAAGTCCCTAATACAGTCCAAGTTAAACAGCGCACCGCAGAATTCAAAGAGCAATAAACAGAATGAAGTATGAAGCTTCACATTCCACAGAAGAGGGACTTCAACTCACATTTCTACCTCCCCAAATGACAGCAGACCCGATCCCAACAAGTTGAAGTACATATGATGCAATAAGGCTACTCCTCTGGCCTAAGGTTGGTGAAATGCAGCAGATCCTACCCCAGCACGTTCTATCTGGCAACAACGTCCCCTCGAGAGGAACCACGAATGAAGTACTTACACTTCTTAGGATAATGAACCATGGATAAACACAAAGTCTACTATGTATATGTTCATTTCAGTTGTTCCTGCATGGCTCAATTAATGTAAAAGGGAACAAAATATGACAGCCTTGTTTTAGCTATCACTTAAGGAGCCCAGATTCCTAACTTAGGTGTCTGTACAGCCAGTAAGGCTTTCAAAGAACCCAGGCTGGGGTTCAAGTGAGCCTGTCTCTCTAAACCTGACTCCTTAAACAGTCTGAGTTAAGCAATGCCAGTATCACCCTTCCTCCTACAGATGGAGTAACAGACATCTTCAACAGCAGTGCCATTAAAATAAACCAAAAGCACAAAGAAACTACATTCTGTTCTACTGGTAACACGTTACACATCAAAAATCAAGACAACGAAATAGAGAACTGATTACATGTAGGTAAAAAGATAAGCTGTAACTCGGTTTATTTAGAGTACTTCTCCATTGTTCAAACTGAAACTGGGAAACTGTTTCATACGGCTTTTAGCAATCCCCTTTAAATAAATAAGCCACAAAGGGCATACAAAATGCTTATATTTAGGAAAAAAAACACACATTTTAAAGATCTTTCATAAAACTAACAACTGTGTACAATAGTGGACAGAATTACAGTAACAAAACGCAAGTCAACAACACTGAAGTTCTTTACAGTTACAAGTCCATAAATACTAAGCTTTGTAAAGTATAATTGCCCTTAAAGCACTTACATTGAAGTCCTATATCTATATACATCTATCTCTCTCCATTAGAGAACCCTTCGTTAGAATCATGGCGCGCTTGTGAAATTTTGTTTGGCTTTGAGTTCTGAACCAAGTCCATTAAGAGAACCATTTTATTATCTATATGTGTCTGAAGAGCCTGGATTTGGCGATCAATATAGTCCATTAGTTTTTTCTCCATCAGATCCATATTTTTTGAGATGATCTTTTCCAAATAGGAACAAATAGGCTGTTGTTCTACTCTGTGAAAAGAGCAAATATAAGAGTAAATTTAACCTATTTCTTAATGACAAGGATAAGCGATCTAGGCACTTGAACTTCTTTTAAATATAAAATCTCATTTATTAGACAATAAACTTTGGAAAGTATTAGACTTTTAGCACAAGTAAAATACCTTGCTTCCCTGCCACATTTTAAATCTCAGAAATTTTTTCTAAACACGCTAGGGTATATAGTCATCTTCTTTGAACCTTATTTTTTCAAGGGCTCAATTATGCATCAGACAGCTTCGTTATGTATAACAAAACCCACAAAACAGTATACACAGAGTTCAAATTCTGTCAGTATGGCAGGCTTTATTCTTCTCACCTAAAGTGTTTCAAGAGTTATACAAACTATGCAATTCTTTATTTTTTGCTACTGCATTCTTTAAAAATACTGCACGTTCCCAGGAGCTGGAGATACTCAGGCTCTATTAGAACCCAGAACCCTATGCAACATTCCTACCTCTCACCATTTCCACTATTGTTCCTTAGGTATCAAACTGGGTGCACTACTACTACTACCACAAAGTTTGCATTGTAAATGCCAACAAATAAGGTGGGATAGGAAAGATCAGTGGGATGAGGTACACTGAGCACACCAGAAAGATTGCAGCACCTAATGCAAAAAAAGGAAGAGGTATGAATTTAGGAGGCAGAAGTAGCTAAAATGAAAATGTAGCAACACATGAGTAAGAGAAACTAAATGTATAGGAAACTGCAGAAAGACCATACTTTTTTTTGAAATCATAAAAGGTGAACGGGAGGCAAAAGATACAAGCAGTTTAGTAACAACAAATGATCCTGTGATTTCTTCTGAAAAAAACTCCTACATTCAAGCAGCTCATCTGAAAAATTAATTGTAATCACATTCATTGCCACACAGCCTTCAAAACCATGTATTTTAAGGTTCGCTACTGCTGTTAATGAGAATAAAATGCTTACATTATGTATTCTGTTTATGTTTTAAACTTGTCAATAAATACAGTCAAACTATTACTTCAATAAGTGTACGAAATTTAACTTACCCAACACACTGAATGCCTTCCTCTTTAGTTGCTGCATTTTTACCAAAATGCCTCTCGCCATCTTTTAGCCGAAGATGATTTACCTGACTACATAAGTTCTGAAGAAAAGGAAGAAGCACCTGTGGAGTAGCTACATTTGGGGTTTCGTTCGCCTGTTCCTGCGCATGCAAAGATCCCATGACTTTAAAATAATTTCTGAGGTCAACTGTATTTTGCTGGGTAGTAAGTCTTTCAGAATCAAAAGTATTCCCTCTTTCAGATACCTGCTTGTTCAGATCACGACTTTTTAAGTCTTCATATACTGTTGCACTTGTTAAATGATTTTTAACAGACAAAGGTTCACTGGCTGATTGATCTAGTGACGTCTGAATAGCTGCACTGCGCGACCCATCTATTGCATGGTCACCTCCAAAGTCTGAATTTTTCCCAAAGATCCAATTAAGTTTGTCTCCAAGAGGTAAACTGTTCTGATGGGAAGACAAACAATACAATTAATATTTAAGTATTAAAACATACTGGAAATTATACAACAATAACAATACTTTATAACTCAGCGTTCTACTAGCGCGATGTAAAGATTTTAAAAGTAGTTCCAAATTAGATTCTTAGGGAAAAGCACAGGAAAAGATTTCCCCTGTACATATTATGTGTTAATTATCTTGTTAGTCTCTAAGTAGCAAAAGTTTTACTGACTTCATTTTTACCATGCTATGTCCCCAAGACTGAGCATTAACAAAATGAGATGGATTCAGGATTCTGCTGAAATAGCCTACTTTGCAGGATTAGGATCTAAATCAAATAAATGCTCTGTAAGAGCACATTCCCTTTAGTTGAAGGTAACATATTTTTAATAACCATAAAGGAGACAAACCAGCCCATCTACCTACACCCAAAACATTACAGGGAACATGCCCACCATCCTTGACAATCAGTGACAACAGAAACAAACAAAGGAGAGTAGGGGGGCAGTGAAGTTTAAAATGATGATGATACAGGGTTCTTAACTCCGTACTTGGCGTATGCACAGTGATTCCTTGAGTACACAATCTTCATTCACTACACGCATTTAAGGGTGGAAATAGCTAAACCAGTATTAAAATGGCAGAAAATGTGGGTTAAAAAAGGAAAAACCAAAAATCTTTTGCACCAAATCAATTCAGAACACGCTTAACTGTTACAGAAGGTAAGGTTACAGATCAGTACTACTTATGCTTACAGAAAAGCACAGTGACTTACCTTCTGCTGACATCGGACCATGTCCATGAGTTGCTGAGCACCTGGAGACAACTTAGATCCCATAGATTCCATTATAGTTTGCACTCTGTCTAGATCTATGCTTAAGCCTAGTGAAGGAAAATCAGCTGCTAGTTTTGCAGACGCTGTTTTCACTTGTACAATTATTTTACTGATGAGTACTCTTTGTTTCTCACCAATGGAGAGCAGCTATTGCAAGAAGGAAAAAAAATATTTTGGTTAGGAAAAAAATAGTTTCATGTTTACTTTGAATGTATGGGACAATGCATTATTCTTTGAGACTTGGGAAAAGCAATGATGAACTGTTTTCCAGAGAAATTCTCCTTGCTATTGCTCTTCAGAAAATTCTAACTGAAACAGAGGTGCCTGCGTGACCCAAAGATAAATCAGGCCTCGATCTTCTTAACACTTAAAAGCAGTGGCCATATAGATTCTCATAAGGTTATTTAACTGCATCATAGTTAACAGTTCTAATTACATAGCGACTGTTGATTATCTGCAGTATAACTGGTTTATGAAGTTTTTTTCCTCTAAGACTATGTTATATCTCTCATATAAATAATAAGTCTTCATAAAAAGAAAACCGATACAAATATAAAAGGATAAATCTGCTATCAAGACAAAGTACCATCCAACAGACTTTTAAGTGATTATATGAGTGATGAAGTGTATAAAACCAATAATTTGACTACGAGCAAGGCAATTCAGTCAATTAAGTGATTAAAAAGACAAAGAATAATGAAGCAATTCTGTTGAACTCCCTACCTTAATTCTACAGGAGGATGCAGGGCATTCAAACTTAAGGTATTTTCTGTATAAAGTAACCTTTTCAGTTTCACTAGAAAAATAAAATAAACAAGCAGTGACATCACCACACAAAGTACTTTTTTTCTTTAGTAGAAATACTCTATATCAATAAATATTTAGATAAGAAACAAGACTGACTGGAACATATTTCTAGTGTGGTATAGCAGTTTTAATGCTTATATGCAACTTGTATTGAATCTTATTTGATATATATGTAAAAAAAGGATCTGTATGTGTACGTACATTATCTACTAGAGAAGCTTTTGAGGTTCAGTACGATATTCACACATCTTCCCTGAGGCTCTGAGTCGGCTGTTTTATTTAGCTAATTAAGCAGCAGACGTGCCATGTAATGACTTAAAAACAAAAGAGAAGACATTGCTTTAACTCCCCTGGAAAAGCATGGAAGCATTGAAGGGGAAAATAAATCCTTCTTTTTTCATTTTCTCTCTTGCTCTTAAAAGTGTGAAATGACTACGTACTGAAGAGACAAGAGATCTGGTAAAGATCAGCTAAAAGAGACCTGCTGAAGAGTCGAGCAGATCTGTTGTCCAGAAAGATTAAAGGATACAGAGAAGCTGCACTTGTCCTAACTCCTTCTGTAGTCTTACACAACAGAATTTCAAAGTAGCACTTTACAACTTACTGAATTAAACGTTTCACTAATTCCAAAAGAACAAAAAGGTAACCAGCACAGCTGTAGCCTTCTATCTTTACCAAGGAGGCAGCATTTGTGCAGGCCACCAGTAACTGTGCGGGGAACACCAGGGCTACCCCAGGCGACTGTGGTGCCTACGCTCATCCACCAGTATCGCACAGACCTTCAGGAAAGACCAAACTGGGTGGCTGTCGTGGTGCAGGCATCAGGTCTTTACTAGCAGCAGCACCTTACGGATACACAGACAGCGACGTTGCCATAAGAGAACGACCAAAGTATGTCGGGGACCCAGGACCAAACACCCTCCCACACCCCGACACCCACCCACTCCAGGCACCCCCGCGGCCGCCACTCACCCCGGGGCCCGGGCGGCGCCCAGGCTCTCTCCCCGGCCGGTCCCGCAATACTCCTCGCCCACGTACACCTCCATGTTCCGGGCTTCGCTCAGGATACCGACGGAGACCATCTCCCCGGCGCCGGCCGGTCGGCACTCCAGCTGCAGCACGCAGGGGGCCTGNCCGCCGCCCGCCCGCCTCTCCACCACCACGGCCTCGGTGCTGCAGGGGGGAAGCGCCAGGGACGCGTTGTCCCGCCAGGCCCGCTCCCGCCCCGCCGCCCGTCCCGGCACCCGCTCACGCCTGAGGGGAGCCGGCGCGGCCCCCAGGGTCCCCCTCCGCCGCCACCACCCTCACCTGACCTCGCCGCCGCCCACGTCCCCCCGCAGGCAAAGCGCCCGGGACAGGCCGTCCGGCGGCGCGCAGAGCCAGGAGCANGCCACCGCATCCCCCTCCTCCTCCGCCGCCGCCGCGCAGCCGCTCGCCATCGCAAGGCCGCGGGCGGGAACCGAGCGGCGGCGGCGGCGGCCGGGCGCCGCCAATCCTCAGCGGCGCCTGCGCAAGGCGGCGGGGCGGGGTGAGCTCTGCGCATGCGCCCCGCCCTGCGGTGGGAGCCCTGCCCGCCGTACCGACGGCAGCGCGGGTCTGCGGCGGCGGGCGGTAGGTGGGTGGGTGCACCCTGGGGGTCACTAATGGGTGTCACTAATGGGTGTCTTTCCCGCCCGGAGCCTGCCCTCCAGGCCCTCAGGGGTGGCGGCGGGTGTGGGCTGAAGAGATTCCCCTCGCCCACCCGCCTGTCGCAGGGAGCAAGGGCCGGGGGCGGCCAGTCATGGGGCAGCCTCATCGCTGCACACCAGGTGTGTAAATTAACACCCACAGTGTGGGGAAATACCGGTGTTGGTCCTTTTTCTAAAAAAATAAAGCTCTGTCGGAGAGATGGAAGACCCTTAAAAGCGTGTCAGTGTCAGATAACTTGATGAAATAGGGAAACTAGCAGCAACGCAAGTCTCTCTTCTGAGTTAGGTTGGAAGGGACCCATTGAGTCCAACCATCAACCTAACACTGCCAAAACCACCACTAAACCGTGTCCCTGAGCACCACGTCTACTCGGCTTTTAAATACCTCCAGGGATGGTGATTCTGTCACTTCCATGGGCAGCCTGTTCTAATGCTTGATAGTCATTTTGGTGGAGAAATGTTTCCTAATATCCAGTCTAAACCTTCCCTGGCACAACTTGAGGCCGTTTCCTCTTGTCCTATTGCCTGTTCCTTGGGAGAGGAGACCCGACCCCTCTGGCTACACCCTCCTTTCAGGGAGCTGCAGAGAACGAGAAGGTCTCCCCTCAGCCTTTTCTCCAGGCTGAACACCCCCAGCTCCCTCAGCCGCTCCTCACAAGACTTGTGCTCCAGACCCCTCACCAGCTCCGTTGCCCTTCTCTGGACACGCTCCAGAATCCAGAGTTGCATGCTAATCGTGTACCACTTAGGAAGGTGAGCGACTATAAATAAAAGATTGGGTTCATTTAATTTTCAGTAGGATCCCAGCTTCTGGAGTCAGGGAAAGCTGCTCCTGATGCTGCGGCACGGGCGTAAACCCAGGGAACGTGGATATCGAGTTCTTCTACTTGGTGCTTGGCTGAGGAACATTAATTAGGTCTGTGAAAATAGGAAGATGGACTTGAAAAGGCTCTGTACAAGCTAATATTACAAATGCACTTTTTAATATTACAAATGCTTTTTTTCACTTAAGCCGTTGTTTTATGTGATTTACGAGCAATGGAAAAATGGTTTTTCTCTGTTTTACTTACTGAATTAATTAAAATTAATTAATGTAAATGTTTTAGCATAAAAGCTGTGTTGTATCAGTGTCCTTTTTGAGTTTCTAAATGTGCTTGATACTTCTGAAATGCGTTGCAAATTCATCCAGTTTTAGAAACCTTTATTTTCTGCTTTTGGTGACAATGTGGTTGCATGATGCCTCGGGAGATTATTCTGATTCTAGAAGAGTGATGAACTGCACAAAATTACGGACTTTTGGTGAGGAGAATTATCTTTAACATAGAAGGGACTGGGTAAAATCCATGTTTGGGGGATTTCCGTGTGTTCATACGCATTTTTGATGTTTTTAAAGTAATGGTGAAAAAATGGAAAACTAAGAACAAGCTGAAATTTTGGAGGGTAAACTGGTTTATGGTGGAGTTTTTTACTGAGCTGACAATAGCCAGCATAAACATCCTAAACATTGTATGCGTTGGTAGCGATATTTTATGTTTCTCATCTCACATGATCTCACTGTGGTACCAAAGTCCTTTAGAATAAACCAGCTTGACCCTGGCATAGGTCGGTGCTCTTTCTCCAATCAGCATCTGAGAATGCGCTGCTTTTTATTTGCATTAAGCTGTCTAACCAGTTTTTTTGCAAGCCTAATGGATTAAATTTTACTTCCCGTTTCCTTAGCAGAGATGAAGTATCGGAGTGCTTTTTCTGTTGTTTTCCTTTGGGGCAGACGGTTCTCGTTCTTCTAGTTCTGCACAGAGCAGCTAACAGCCAGGTACACAGTGTCTGCTCGGATACTGTAGCAGTTTCTCCAAGAAATCTAGTCATGTTAAAACACAGCCTGTTTTTCTTCACTTTTGGACTAACTTTAACTGGAAAGCCTTTTTGGATAAACGGTAAGCTTTCAGTTTTTGTTCCATATTCAGAAAGTTTCTCCAAGTCTTCTTGTGCTCTCCGGTCCTGATCGTAACGATGCACACCTTTCAAACTGAGTCACCTCTCTCCCCAGATATTAGGCTATTAGCTGACCGGCTAATTGAGAAAATCTTGTTCAAGAAAAAAAGCGTCTGGAAAAGATTACAGGTTGAAGCTTTTTATAGTTTAGCTCTTTGTAGCTTTTTTTCTGCAGGAGGCAGCAGGTATGTAAGTACATCATCTGTACAGGACACTGCTTGTGTAACTGCAGTTACTGTCACTCTCATCAATCTTCAGTAATGCGAGGGAAATTCCTGCAGTTTTGTTTTAGTTCTTCATTAACTCATTTCCATTTATGATTCGGCTTCAGATTTTAGATTTAGATGAAATTTTTCTTAGAAAGTGATATTTTTATGACGTGCATTAAAGATGGTTTCCTGCTTTCGGGTGTCAAAATTTAAATTCTTAGAACTTCATTTCCACTGTTAGTTCAACACTTAGCTCATGAAACAGAATGGATTTTGTGATTTAGATAACAGAATTATTGGCAATTAAGAGTAAAGTCAGAAGTAGATATTGAGTGCCGACATTCTTTGCTGACCGACTTGCTAATAGCAACTTCCACATTTTGATTGCAAGGGCAATCTTTAATGTTAAACATATGCTACCTACACCTAGCTTTTAAAAATCCTGATGTTATCTAATAGGTAGAGATCACCATTACACTGAAGAATCCTCCTCCTCCCTTTGAATGGGTGATTCTGTGGCATCTTTCCAATTCCAAATTCCTTTCACAGAAATGTGGGAGGCTGAGGGTGACTTTGTACTACTATAAATGAGAAGAAATCTCTTTGTTTCCTTATGAAATAACAATTTAAGAAGGAAGAAACCACTTTCATAGTTAAAACTCATGTTATTGTCGATTCTGTAACCTGTTTAAAAGCATTGTTTGTGTCTCTGTTGACCCAAGTGAATACTGCAACCAAACTGATGGGCAGACAAGGCAAAGGAAGTTGAATTCAAGTTCAGCCAATTTAAAAAAAAAACACTGGAGATTGTTTTTGGTTTTATAAAACTGTTTGCCTGAAACCAGATACTCAACAGACTTCTTATCTTCAGCGTCCTACATTAGCATTATATTCTGGAGATTATTCTGATATATTGTAAAAGGCTACAAACCTTTTGCGAAGGTTTGACTGTCGCTGGAGCAAACAAAATGCAGCGTTAGGCAATGGCAGGAGGCAGCCGGTGAACCAAGATTATGCACGCAGCAGGTGTCAGAATTATATGCAGAGGATATAATTGTAAGCATTCCGCATTCAGGGCAATGGGTAAAGGAGTAGGAGTAAAGGGATTTAAAAGGAAGGAGGGGGCTGAAGGGGGAGTTGATTTAATCAAGGAAAGGACAGAAGGAAGTGGAGACACGAGCAAGAGGGAAAAGATGAGCAAGGGCAGGACCTAACAGTACTAATAGATGATACCGCAGCAAATGGCTCTGTAACCAGTAAAAAACATTCCCCAGGGTATTAAGGGACAGATTATTCTTCTGGAAATAGAAAATTCTCCAATTCTCTATCTAGCAAGTTCTGCAACATCCTGCCAAAGTGGGATCCACCATTCAAAATAATTGAACTACGCATCCATCAGCCACTCCTAGAGAGCCCTGCTGTAGATTTACAGATCTGCACAGTCTTCCTGGCACCGAGGAGGTGATTTCACAAAGCTTGAAGGAACTTAATTCTATTTGAGATGTTAGCATCTCTTGCACCATTGATTTTAACTGGCCAGCTACTCCAAATATTACTGTGAGGGGACAGATGAGTGGACAGAGAATGTAGCTGCATAGAGGTTCTCTGGTATATCAGGTTAAAAGCGTAGATCATGAAAAGAAAAAATGTTTCAAAAATGATATACGAAGTTAATAATCCAGAACATGTGAGAATTAAGATTGTGTTTAAATCATTTGATACTTTTTCTTTCTGTGCTCCAGAAAACCCCAGCTTTAATCTGAAGTTACTTTTTTTTTAAATCAGCTTGACCATTCCTAAACTATTTCTTCATCGCTATCAAAGTATGCAGTGAATAGAGAAAGGGATTTTTAAAAATCTTTTTCTTGCTCTTGGGATTCTCTATTATGTTACTGTCATATTGGTTGAGAGATTTATTTTTTTTTCATCAATAATTAATTTGGTTTGATATTGTCTATATGAAGGAATGAGAAAAAATTGAGCTATTATCCCAGTTTATGATGTAAGTAGCTAAGACCAAGAGTTAAAGCCAAGATTGCCAGCCAGTTTTGGAAACCCTGTTTAAGAAAACTTTTCCTGGAGTTTGCAGTTTTTAGCAGTTTATATCAGTTGTGTTTGGGGTGGTGCAGTCATTAATACAGTCAAATAGAGTCAAAACAGCATTTCTGCATGTTGAAAATATATCTGTATGTTGAAAATAAATGTATGAGGCCACATATGTGTAGTTTAAACACTCAGAAATTAAGACGTAAGTTGGCCATGAATGAAAATGTTGATTTCTGTCACTTTTCCTAGCATAATCCAAGAGCTCTGTCAGAGACAGAACAGACGAAACTGAGCATGGGCAGTTGGGCCACATACTGTCTGAAATTATTCTTTTTCCACTTATGGCTGGATCACCAATCTTTCGGCAATCACCACTGTGCAGATGCCAACATAATGTCTTACTTATCCTGATTCTTTAGAAATTTCAAACTTTATTTTTAGGTGTATCTTCTGAACAGACATCCAGACATTCTACATTAGAAATAATTATTCCTCGAAGTCTGACAGGCAGAGAGAAACATCACCCATTCTTTCACGAGGTTTGTTATTCTATCTGATTTCTTCTTCTGATGTTGCTGTTTTTCACAATACTGTCCTACATTACACACACACAATGTATGGTTTATATAGATTATTTTTGTCATGAAAAGTGCGCCACACTATCTCTTCAGATTCTAAGTGTTTTCAACTAGTTTTGAGTAAATTTGTTGCCACATAAGTCTGTGATTTCACTCTAAGTTAACTCCTTTCAAACTTCTAGTCCTGTTAACAGCCTTGTAAGACAGAAGTGGGAAGGAACGTGAAGAAGATTTCCATTTCCCCCAAGTCATATTTGATGTTGAACTCGAACTTGAACTAATGTCCATGCTATATATGTTCTTTTTCTCATTGTACCTGGTCTTTGGATAACCAGAGGATTTCAGCCATGTAGCACCTAAAGGGCTGATGCTCACTTTGTAGAAATGGTGCCACAGAGTCGCACAGGTTGAATGAGTTAAAAGAGAAAGATCCAAGCCTTAATTCTTCAGTCCTGAGGTAACTTAGCTTTGTTCCAGATACCGAGTTAATTACTGAAGTAACTGTTACTGAAATAGCATTAGTCATCTTTGCACAAACTGATTAAGGAAGGAAGAATCTGTGAGTTGTTCATCCGGCTGACGATGATTTACATAAGGAGTGTCACAAACATCATGTGATAGTTGGGCATACACGGGCTGTGCCCTTCTTGGGCAACTGAGTTTGGCCACCTTCATCCAGGCTATATCTGCCTCCTCTCTGCTAGCGTCTGAGGACCATCTCTTCCTCAGCCTACAGAACTATAGCATGGTAGTCAAGGCTTAGCTTTACTAACGCTTCTTTCTTGTTCTTTTAATACCACAAATTTTACATTTTCATTTCTCTGGAGCTTTTATATCTTCTACGTTCCCTCTACAAATCTGTAATGGCAGACATATTTAATGTCTTGTGTACTTTGTGTACTTTTTCATTCTGTCTTCTACGTGAAAATTTTTACTTAGTAGAATTTAAACTTCCCATAGGAAGGAATATAGAGTGTGCTGCTGAGAGTTTGAAAGGCACGAGGGCTAGGAATGTGTGTTTTGTAAATCTGGTATTTAAGACATATATAGTAGTTGGACTTCTCTTGTCAAAGAAAACATGAAACTGGCACAACCAAGTAGAAAATCACCTAATTAAGTGATATCTTTTACTCTGTTTTCAGGAGCATTCACATGACAACCTTTCTTACTCAATTAAAACCAGAAATGGAACATACCTCCTAAAACTGAAGAAAAACAAGTATGTGATAGAGTGTTCTAAGAAATCATTCCATCTTGGGATTTAGTTGCATATAGCATGCAGACTATCAAATACAGACAAGTATTTTTATACTGACAAAAATTCAGAAGAAACCATTTAAATGGCAGATGGTACTAATTACAAAATGACTCCGTTAAATAGTGTCTCTGTTATGGTAGTAGCTTGCAAATAGAAGGGAATAATATTTGTTCTAGTTGTGCAGAAACTTTTTTTTTTTTTTTATTAGCACTACTCAATAGTAGATTTCAGAAAATCCTTATGGAAAATTAGAATTCAGCTCAATGTTAGCTCTTTAGTAGCAAGTAGGGGAGGGTTGTTAGCTGTGTTACACTTGAAGAATTTTGTCTATTACTGTTGTTCCTCATTCCTGAGCCTGTAGTAGTCCAGGCCCTGATATAAGATAGTCTGCTTAGGTCCTACTTTATGGATATTTTAGTTAAAATATTTCAAAATAAGTTATTTTCCAAATATTGCATCTCATTTTTGACGTATTTTGTTTCCTATCCATAGTTTTTAATAATAATTTAGGATGAGTGTGCTGCTAACAGAATGTAGTACTTACTAGGATTCTTCACTTATTTCTTGCTTTATAGACTGTTAAAAGAGCAGTAGTTTATTTTTGTTTCCAGAAAGCTTGTTAGCGAAGACTTTGTGCTATATACATATGGGGAAAATGGGAAACTGGAGGCAACACAATCAAAAAACAAGGTATTGTACATAATAAAACTCCCCTTTTGTATAAGAGTTTCCTCAAACCAGGGAAGCCAAGCTTTATAAACTGAAGCCGTACTAACAATTTGATAGAACTGAGGATGACAACAAGGATGTGTATTCATCTAAATATGTTTTCAAAGCAAAAGTGAATGCACAACCATTAATTCTAAGTGTCTTATCTCTATAATAGGACAGTGAAAATTGGTTACATTTTTGGCAGTGGAGGGGAAAATGCAAGTGATGCACATAAAGTATCTACAGAAAAAAAACGTTTGCTGGGAAAGAGGCTTTTATGAATTTTCACATTTGTACCGTTTCTGTTTAACCGTCACCACTGATACAGAACATAAGGTTCTATGTCTGCTGTGGGAGCGGGCTGTTTATGGTGATACAGCACCACTGTTTTCCAAGGTGCAAAAGGAGATGCCAGGAGATAACGCCAAGGCTGAATTTGAGCTACCTGATTAGGTCAACCTTTGCATATTATGCAATTAAATGTACAGTGGCAGCATCAAAGCTCTATAGTTTTTAAGTCCTGTATCAAATAAGACTTATAAATACTTTTGAATTTAGTCTCAACTTTCAACCGCGTGTGAGCTCTGTGAGACTTAATTGGACTCTTCGTGCATGGGAGATCTTCTCAGAGGAGTCTGTTTAGGAACAGGAGGAGCAATGTAGATTACAAGATTTTGCTAAAAGATGAGGATGGGTTAAGCTAAAAAGCTCATTGTTTCCTAGAACCAAGGGACCAAATGCTTTTGTAGATACTCATGTCAAGTAATAATTTACTTCAAGAAGACTGGGATTCCTTTTAGCATAGGGAACTCTATAAATTTATAACAGCCAGCCTTAATGCCATGCAAATAAAAAGGTTAGTTAGAAAATAAGTTTGCATTTGAAGGCAACGATCTTATTTTGTCATTAATTATGTGGTTTTGTTGCATTTCAGACGCACTGTTATTATTATGGCACTGTTGAAGGAATTGCTGACTCGATGCTTGCTCTTAGCACGTGTGATGGCCTTAGGTATTACCTCTTGCTCTCTACTTCAGGATAATTCATTGTGCAGTACCAAAGTAAAACAGTAAAAAATCCAGTTGCTATTCATCATACAGCTGGAGAGAAAACGCCATCCTGTCTTGTGGGGTTTTTTTTATACTTCGCCTTTCGATGAAGCTGAAACTCTTTATAGAGGTTTTATATCTTCCCTCAACTACCACTTTTTTGCCTTTTCCCAAAATTCCTTCACAGAAAAAGACAACATGAGAGACAGCATAATCCAAATATAGGCAGAACATGGGCGTGAACTGAGCCCCCTGTAACTAGACGCAAACGTCTTGACCAGAGGGACCTCTGTAGAAGAAACACTATCTGATTAAGCTTTTGCTGAACTTCACACATTCCTGTGAACAATTCTGTCTTATGGATAGGCATGTTTCAAAAGAAAAAACATTTCTGTGGAAAAAAGTTCTGACCAGATTTGAAAAGTTTTTTTTTTTTGTATTTCAAATACAAGAGAATTACATTTATTTGAGAAACATAAAAGGGCCAGATTAATGCATAAAAGAAGGTGGTGTTCTCCCCGCAGAATCAGCGCACGTGAGTTGTCAAAATGAGATGGCATACACAGCAAATTGTGCAGATATTCAGAATGTGCTCAGAGCGTGTCCGTGCTCCCCTGTGTTCACTGAGCTTGGCTCTTCAGCTGGACTTCGGATATACTTGCCGGTTGTAGTAGCCGTGTTCAGTTTGATGTTTTTTTGAAAAGCAGGGGGAGGCAAATGGGATAAAGTTCACCCACATATCTTTCATGTATAGTATCATGGCAGGGGGTTGGAACTAGATGATCTTTAAGGTCCCTTCTAACCCGAACCATTCTATGATTCCATGGTGAGATGCAACTCACAATAAATAATGACATTTCCTGGCATTCCTTTAAGTGAAGAATAAAATGGTCAATGTACTGGTATTTCAGGTAACGCTGGATTGCACTAAGCACAACAGATATTTCATTTTGGTTGCTCTGCAAACTTACCCGGATTCAAACCCTTTGGCTACCTTGTACTCGCATTTTTGAGGATCTTCTTTCACAAGATATTAACTAGACAATTCTTGTTCTAAATATAGTTTTGAGATTCTGGAGAACAAGATAATAGCTTCTGAAAGATTCTGGGACAGCAAATGGGCATGTAGCAGCTGTTTCTGGGCCACGGACAAATGCAAAATCTTTACACTTAGCTGCACTCAGCAGTGCAATGCTGCTGTTGCCCTCATAAACACCCTGGTGATTGCTTTTAGCCTCTCTTCCTGTCTTAGAAGATATCTTTTTCTAAAATGCTAGATTACTTTAGCTGCATGGGGCAAGGACTGAGACCAGAAATAAGGACTAAAAGCGACCCTTTGCATCAGCTCTACCCACAATCTGGACCCATTTTGTAACAATTTGGCTTTCCCGCTAACTGATTCAAGGACCCCACACTTACTCACATGTATGATTGAGTACTTTGATTTAAAGTTCTGTTCTGTCTTTTGAGATCCTGTTGGGCATTTGAATTTACCCCCTATATTAAGATAATTTAGGATAATAATTTATTTCAACAGAGTGGTATGAAGTGTTCTAGTTTTTACGTACCCAGCTGTCATTCACTCATCTAGTCATAATCACGAGGAAAAAATTTTAGAATAATTTTTCATTCTTTTATGATTATTAGAGGAATTCTCTACATTGGTGGCAAATGGTATGGAATGGAGCCGCTCAACTCATCCAGGACATTTGAACACATGTTTTACCAGTTAGAAGATATGCAGGATATCCCCTTCCGTTGTGGTGTGCTGAATGGCAGCCTTCATCACGAGAAGACGTTTGTGAAGCAGTCTGTGAAATACGAGTTTTTATCAAACAGTACCTCTAGCAGGGAAAAGCTTTTGAGGGTAAATACCTTTCTGTTTCTCTCTTGAGTCCAAGCCTTCTCGTCAGCCTGTTCCAGCAGCTAAGGGTCTCCAGAGCTGTTGCTTTGGCACAGTATCATTCCAGGTGGGTTTGGCCTGGCAAGCCGTTTCCTTGTTGTCTTCATTTTTCATGGACCCCAAACTGGTGGGATTACAGCTAAGGAAAGCCTGAAACAGAAGAACAGCACAATGGGAATTTAACATAGCTTGAAGCAATCCTTTAGCAGAAGAGCAGAGCTCTGCCCAAGACAGTTATGGGTATGACGTGAAAGGCACGAAGCTGCCATTCAGCTCATGCATCCCAGTGTCTGAGCAGAAGGGAATTACTGACATACAGGTATTTATCTGGAAATCTAAGGCAAATTGATAGGCCACATTAAAAAATATGTAATTGCTTTATAAATCCATGAAATGAAAATCATGAGAAAGATAATTTAAGAAACCTTGAACTCATTAGTCATTATATTAACTTACTGTGTTCTCTAATTTGCAGAAGAAGCGAGCTGTCCTGCCACAGAAAAGCTATGTGGAATTATTTGTGGTTGTGGATAACAACAGGGTAATGATTTCATCCACTGCTGCATACATTTTATTAAACCATTAAAATCTTTTCTCTGATATTCTCATATGATATTTTACAGTTTTTGATGAAGGAATCTGATCCTGCTGTGGTGCAAAAGGAAACAGTTGAGCTGATTAATTACGTTGATGGGGTAGGTCAGACAAGTTGCTGAGATTCAGTAGTTTTCTATTTTATCGTAGTTTTCTATTTTATCATAGTTTTCAAAAGAACAGCTAATGCAGAAAATCTGAATAATTATGTTTTGAAAATATATTTGGAAGTTATACAGCAATTTGTAACACATTTAAGGCACCTCATGAATCTATGCACAAGTCTTATAGAGGTGTAGACAGAGGGAGAGATGCAAGATGTTTTTAAAGCGCTTCTCTGTGCTCCCAGATTTTGGCTGCTCCAGGAACGTGAGGTCTCTAGTAGGTTTTACATTTCCAGGAGGAGTATTTCCTGGATGTATGTAGTTCTTTTTTATTAAGCAACCTGTCAGCGCTGTGAACAATTCCATAAGCTCTCAGATCATCTGTTCTCAATTTCTCCTCAAGACAATTAGCTAAGGAAATGAATGAACGTGGTCTTTCCAACTTCTCCAACTGAAAGATATGTTTAGGTACCTTCATGAAGTAGGTTGCCTTCAGTCATGTATTCTTTCCTCGCATCAAACTGTTAATTATTCAAAGAAACTAAAGTTATGTTCAGCTTAATGTTTACAGTAGTAGTGATGTAATCTTTCATAATTCAGTTGAAACAGACTGATGGACAGTAATTATCATTATATTTTTTTTCAGATGTATAGAGCATTAAACATCCAGATTGTTTTGGTTGGATTAGAGATCTGGACGGATACAAACCGCATATCTGTAATGGATGGTTCAGCTGGAGATGTCCTGGGTAGATTTGTTTCCTGGAGACAGAACAATCTTCTTAAACGATCCCGAAATGATGTTAGCCATCTCATAATGTAAGCGTTCCTTCAGTGGAAAAACTCGCCATGCTGCAGTGTTGTTATCGTATATGATCTGGGGTTTGTGTATGAATGAATATATAACTAGAGTAAAATTCACTCAATTTCCAAAATGTTTTAACTTGGAAAAATGTCAAGAAAGTGTAATGAATTCTTTATAGATCATCAACTCCAGGTGGCTTTGCTTGAGCAGGGGGGCTGGACCAGACGACCTCGAGGTCCCTTCCAGCCTCAACCAGTCTGTGATTCCATGAACTCAGAAGCACTGACATAGCAGATTTAGGTGATCGGTCATTATTTTCAAGCTCTTTTATTCAGATTTCATTATTTATTACAGTGAAACCCTGATAGGACGATAAATTTCTTCTTCACTTCAAGAGACCAACTCTTGTCTTGCAGTATTTGTTTCAGACTCATCGGTGTCTTTTAGTAGAAATAATGAACTTTCAGCCCCTCTTTCACCACCACCTTCAAACTGCTTTTGTTGCAGAGGGAGAAGCTCTTACGGTGGATCCATCGGAATGGCTTTTGTAGGTAGCGTCTGCTCACAAGTCCAGGGAGGATCAATCAGCACTGTAAGTACATAATGGTGGAAGAAACTAGCGCTTTAGGAGCTGCTAAACTATCGTAGATATGCTGCTAGTGAGACCAAGAGGTACCTGAACCATTGGAAGCTTTCCCCTGTGCATTTACACAACCCATTACAGAGTTGTAGCGACTCCTATTGCCAGACATTGCTTCCACAGAGGTACCTTCCAGAACATCCGAAATAAATAATGTGCAATTTATTGACCTATTTGCTCACGTCACTCAGGTCTTGGAGTGGTACTTTTTTTCATGGGATTTCTGATGTAAGGACTTGTGCACTTTTTTATACCTATATGAAAAATAAATTTTAAAAAGGCTTTTTTTCCAGTTTCTCCCTTCATCTTGTTCCAGTCCGTTTGGCCGATTTAGTCCTGGAATAATTTTTTATCCCCTTTTGGTGATTCAGCTAGTTCAAGGTTGTATAAGAAAAGTCCATTCTTGTACCGTTAAGGTTCATACTCACAGTGGTTTTGGGATGGGAATGTGGCTACAAAATAATGTGTATTTTTTGACTGTTTACACGGGTAGACAGTGAAGATAATGCACTCTATTTGAAAGTGTATGAAATTCTCCGCAATGAGGCTGTAAATGGGCAAGAATTTTAAATTTGGCAAAATTAGCTAGAAACCAGTTCTTTCTCCTCCACCCTTGGGGCAGCATCAGTATCTCCAGACATTCCTGTCCTTACAGTATGGGTATCACAACATCGTGGACAATCTTAAGAGGCAGATTTTGTTCCTTAACGGTTTTTTGTCTTTGAAGACTCCATTGAAATCAGTGTCATGACTGATTAACTGTGTTATTATTCAGAATATGATCCTAATGCAACGAACAGAAAGAGTGGCCGAATCTGGCCTTACTGGAAAAACCGTGACAAATGGTCTGTTCTTGCTGCTTTCACTTTGCAATACAATTTAGTATTCTGCCCTCGTAGCCTCTGAGAGACTTGTGGCTTGAATAAATCAGTAGGTAGAAACTTAGTAATGTCTTTAGGTTTATATTTTTTTAACACTGATTCTTTTTATTAGTTGAATCATAACAACATGTTACGTCATGCTACAGTAGTTGCTCATGAATTGGGGCATAATCTCGGAATGAAACATGACGATAAAAGGTGTCCTGCATCCTATATTATGCACAGCACAGATAAGTAAGATTTCCAGTTATTTTATTTTAATAATAGTTATTTACCTGCAATGACTATGCCTTACAGGCTGGGAAACTCCCATGAATCTTGAAGAACTTTTGTGAATGGGGAGTTGTTTGAAAAACTTAATCACAGAGGTGAATTCACTGACTTAGGTCCTGACATCATTTTAATTTCTTTGAAATATTACCTGTTTTCTGATCCCGTCATTCTGTATTTGGGGCATCCCTAAAAACTTATTTGGATTTTCTTAATTGTTATTTTTTAATGATAGAATGTTGCTTTTTTTTTTTTACCACCCTGAGAATGCTTTACATATATTCACTGGGTTTGTGCAAACATGCCTTCCTTCACACAGATTCTCTTAACAGTTAATTTAAACAAAAACTATCAGCCTAGATTTCTTTCAGTTAATTTGTTCTTTGGCTTCCCCTTACAAGAAAAAGATCATATTATTTGATTTATCCACATTTGCATTAATAAATCAGGGTAGTTAAACACTGGATGAAACTACTATAAAAAGATGCATTCTGAGTTCTTCGGGAGTCCAAGATAAGGCAAACGTCTTTTTGGAAATTATTTTTTAAACAAGCATTTTACACCCAGTACAGACAAGGAATTTCTAAGGCCTGTTTTATGTAGGACGCCAGAATGGATAATCTGATGATCTCTTTTCCTTCTGAAAGTGCTTGCATTTTTGTTATATATAGTATTTTTCACTTCTAATACTGTACTCCAATGCAAAATAAACATTAAGTATTTCATGATCTCCTAATGCTATGAAACACAGTCTTTATTATAGATTGACAGTATTTTAAGGGCATGAGTTGTGTTTTTTCCTGTAAGCAAAATATTTATAACAAAAAAATAATATGCTTTCCAGTGGATCCAGGAATTTCAGCACCTGCAGTGCCGATGATTTTGAGAACCTTATTCTAAGTGGAGGTGGAAACTGCCTTAGAAATCCTCCCCAAACAAGCAATGTTTACAAGGAACCTGTCTGTGGTAATAATGTGGTCGATAACAATGAAGAATGCGACTGTGGCAAACCGCAGGTAATGAATGAAATTCAACTGGATACTGGTTGTTATATCATATGATACCATACCATACCATACCACACCACACCATACCATACCATACCATACCATACCATACCATACCATGCTTGTTGTATAACACTGGCCTTTTTGTATACCTGATTTGCATTAATAATTGAGGAGTTTTCCTTGTAAATTTACATTTTTGCAAGCAATATGAAGATCAATTTTAGAAAAAGCCTAAAATCGTAACTTTGATTTTGATGTGAACTCAGTTAAGGGCTACTGGACTTCAAAAAACTTTGAGCCAATGCCTAAGAAAGAAGAGCATTGCAGTGCAGAGTATTGGGTTTTGTGCTGGTTTTAGCAAAATGGATATTTCTGTTACATAAAAGAGACTACTCATCTGTAGAGCACTTGCAGGTTTCCTAACTGTAACCCTTAAATTTCGCCCACCACAAAATTACTTCTGTTGGTCATATTTGCAGTGTCAAAATGTCCCTCAAATAATGGGCTATACTGACTCATTTTTTAGAAAATAAAGGTGTCTCAAAAAAGACGCCAATAAATCGAAAGGCTGTCAGCAAGCCCAGGTTCCATCATAATAGGCCTTTTTCTAAGCCATGAAAAGATACCAACATGTCTCTACATCAAACTGCTAGTGTAGTGGAAAAATAAGATGAGGGGAGGGGTGATAAGAAGTGTTATTTAAAAAACAAAGTGTTCTGCTTCTTTTAGTCTCCATTTAAAGTGTAAACCTAGCCTATACCCCTGTGCCACAACACATCAAAACAGATGTCTTTCTGATGACTTCTGGTAAAAAAATACAGTCAAGCTGTACGCTGGTTTCTGTGACAGCAGAAGGCTCTCAACCTCAGAACATCCCAGACAGACGGTGTATTTAAAGTTTGGTTTGTCCGTGCACTTGGTTTGATGATGTACTTTCCTAGCTATATACCAAAGTAAAAGCATTGTGTCCCCTTGTCCACGGCTGCTCTTCAGGAATGTACTAACCCTTGCTGTGATGCTGCAACCTGCAAACTCACGCCTGGATCGCAATGCGCTCAAGGACTGTGCTGCGAAAATTGCAAGGTAGGCTGTGCTTTATTAAGCTAAATTGATACGATTTACTAGTATTTCTTAATGTTTCAAAAGAGCTGTCATAGTACTCTTGACATGTTTTCACATTATCAAACTACATTCACCAGTAGAGAGCATGTAAGCAGAGAATTTGTGTCTAACAACTCTTGGCCACTAGCTTAGAAATGCAATGTCATCCCTGTGTCATCCCTCGTAGGAGGCAGGAGCAATCAGGGGATGCAGTAGTCACGATCTCCATTATGCAACACCAGGCTTCCCCAAAGTCTATCACACTTGGCTGCTTTTTAATTTGTGCTTGTGTACGCATTTGTACGATCTACCCAAGTCCTCTGCAGGCTCAGCTCATAAATTTTACGCCTACACCATATGAAACTGAGGGAAGTTTTGGATATTCCTTAGATACTGATCTGAAAAACTATTTTGTCTTCTTTAAAGTCACAAAAGGTTCCCAGTTGTCATTGTTTCATGTTGCAACTTCCACTGTTGCAAAATGAAAGTAGGGTGGCATTCCTCTCCGGTTCTAGTTTAAAGTGGCGGGAGCGGAGTGCAGACCGAAAATGGATTTCTGTGACCTACCCGAATACTGCAATGGAAGCAATGCCTACTGTCCAGACGACGTTTATATCATGAATGGTTACCCTTGCGACAACATGAAGGCATATTGCTACTATGGAGTATGCCAGAGTTTTGATTCACAATGTGAATCTATATACGGAAAAGGTATGTTTATAATTTAATGTTAAAAGGCTTGTAGTCTCCTAGTAGACATTTCAGAATTTTCTTTCTTATATTCTTAAATCACTGTAGTGGCTTACTGAGATTCGCTATTTTTCATACAGGGGCACGAAAAGCACCTGATGTATGCTTTGAAAAAGCAAATATTAAAGGAGATAGGTTTGGAAACTGTGGAATGAGAGGTGGAACGTACAAGAAATGTCCTGTTCAGTAAGTCACCAGCAAATAAAAGCTAACCCTAAAATCTTCATTGTAAAAAATATAAAATTTTCAATGTAAAAAATATATTCTGTTACAAACTCTCAGAGCATGAGATTTAAAAGAATATTACCTTGAAAAGCAAGCTAAAAAGTTTGACTAGATGGTGTATTTGCACTGATACGGCATTTTTTTCCTGTTCACCTTGTCTGTGAGTGTCATTCGTTCAATACAGGCACAGTCTGTGCGGCAAGCTCCAGTGCACATCTGTTAGTCTCCAAAATCTTCCTGCTTGGAGTGTTGTCAATAACGCATCTGGGGTTTTATGCTGGTCTTCTGACTTTGACTTAGGATCAGATGTCCCTGATCCTGCTCAAGTTCATGATGGAACAGCCTGTGGAGAAAAGAAGGTAAGATGAATCACAGCAACATTACAGAACATATTCCACCAACTGCAAAGTTCATAACTTTCAAAAGCATTACATAGTTCTCTCATTTTTATGCCATAATATAATAAAAAATCTGCTTTTTGAGATATACACATAGAAACAATCAGATCTTCAAAAACTGGGATGCTACAAGTCAGTGAACTACATTATCGGTTATCCAAATTACTCCATCAAAATGCATCCACAGACTTAAAATCTGAGACAAATACAGCTATAAAATTGTGAAGTACTGAATGTTCTATCGGGCCTTTTTCTTGACACTTAAGTAAAAGCTGTAGACTTGTAAACATACACATTTATAGAGTATATTTATAAAAGGATGGGATTTTTTAAAAGTTTTTGTGTTTGAAAGACACTAGTGACTCTTTCCAGGCCTGTGTCAATTTTGAATGTGTTGATGCAAGTCGTCTGGGCTACAGCTGTGATGTAAAGCAGAAGTGTAACGATAACGGGGTGAGTAGATGGTGTTTTCATGCCCTGCTTCTCGAAGACAGAGATAGGTGCAAAATCCCTGCCTAAAAGCAATAACCAGCCAGATGGCTTTGGATTTTTCTGATCTGTATTAGAAGTTGTCTACTTTTTTTATCTGTAATTCATGTTACCGGTATACTAAAAACCTCTTAGCACTAACATTGAAAGCCATTTCTTCTGAATTTCCCTAGGGAATTTTCTAATATTACTGAGCTGTCAAGTTGTAAAAGGAAAACATCCCTCCAAGGAGACCAGTCTAGTGATTCCTGATTTATATATTTCTTTATGAAAAATCAAAATGGAGTCCAAAGGTTGTAAAACTGGGATGTTCTTTGGACTGTAATCTATTGCAGGGAAATAACAAAGCAAAGGCTAACTTCTACAGAGGATGAACTCCTGGTATCAGTATCACTCAGTGTTTTGGGATGTTATGGAGGGGGAAAGCTTATTCCCAATTAATACTTCACGTATTTCTATGCAATAATATGCAGTACTTCTTGTTTCCATGCGCAATTCTTAACGTGTAATCCAAATACATACTGGAGGTTGAAGTGGCCGCGTCCAGAAAGGCGTTGTTCGTTTGACTAATCCCTGTTGTATTGACTGTAGGTGTGTAACAACAACGGGAACTGCCACTGCAATTCTGGGTGGGCGCCACCATTCTGTAACCAGTCGGGCTACGGCGGCAGCGTGGACAGTGGCCCAGCTCACATAGGTAGGACAGTGCAACTGGCCTTCTTTTTGCCTCCGGTGCCTGATAAAATAATCTACGAATAACAGGGTTTTTTTCACTCCCTTTTCAACTGTTTTTTTCCACTGCATGGGACACTTAATCATGGACTGACTTGAAGAACAAACATTATTATCTGATGCGTAAGTTTGCAGACAGCAAGGAAGTTGGTCCAAGGGAGAATTTGGCCTCTGTTTTGTCTGAGATAAAAAAGCAATACATTCAATTACTGAAATTAAAAGCAATACATAAATTACTGTTACATTTTGAAACAGATATTTACTTAGGTATTTAAAACAGAGTTCTGATAAAACGGGTGTCACAGAGGAAGACTACAGCTTGAGAATTAAACCAGCAGCCTTTATACAAGGAATATATATAATATATTTCCTTTATATAAGGAAAGGGTCTCACAGAAATGAGAGGGGTTAAGGAGGCGCATGCAGCAAGCAGCAGTTGGCTCGTGGAAGGGCCAAGAAATTCTGCAAAGGGAGAATGGAGTAGATTTTGCTGCCCTTCACACTAAAAGACCATGAAAAATATCTTCTCTCTTTGTTTACAAGCAAAGTTCATCATCCATAGCTTTTTGAGGCAAAAAACCCAATTCATATTTTATCGAATTTTACTCAATTCATATTTTAGGAAAGGGAAAATAATGTTTTGTATTTATTAATAGTTTAGGTAGGCAAAGAAGATGTGCAGAGCAATTGTGGGTAAGCAAATACAAAATTAATTTGTCTGCTTTAGAATTCTTGAAAAAATACACGGACCAGGACAAAGTTTGTATATCATACAACAAGGGGTGGGTAAGGCAGAAAGAACTCGGGATAACATAAGCCCAAATCCTACTTTTCTGATCACAGCATTTTATAAATTTCAATGGAGTTACTAGTTTTAATCTATAATAATTTGAAATTGTAGTTTTTACAACAGAAAGGTGTTTTAAACAGAAAAAGTGCTTTAATATGAGGTTAAACGAGATTACTGTCTTACATGACTTCAATTCTTTTTCTCTAGATACATCACTTCGGGATGGTCTGCTTATTTTTTTCTTCCTTGTGTTGCCAATAGTAATCATTACTGTATTAGCAGTAATTAAGCGTGATGCAATAAAAAGAAAATTTTGCAGGAAAAGTAGAAGACAACACAGGTATTTCACTTACTACAAATGCATATTTCAACACTTGAGAGCGTGCTCCAGATTAATTTAGCAAGCCAGTTAGACGCTTTATCTATACAAAGAATTCCATATTTCCTAAAAGAAAAATTACTTCCCTGCTAATAGCAGTGGTAGGTCGTTTAGTAGCCTGTACCCTGCTATTAGGTAGTTTAATCCAGATGCTCCAGTTGTCAGTTCTCAAGCATTTTTTCCCCCAAATACACTGCACTTTCCTAATTGTTACTGATAATTGTGTTGCATGGACACAGGGGCATAGCACATTGAAATTATTTGCCAAGGCCAGGAAAGGGGTGGAGTCAGAAACAGAATCCAGGCCTCTGAGCTGCAGCCTCGTCCCTTGGAAAACACCGCATCCCTGAAGGTAGATAAACCATGGGGATTTGCCTGATGACACGCTTTTTATTTCAGGGATAACAATGTGCAGCAACCAAAGCAAAACAACAGCGCGAGTCATAACACAAGAAATAATCAGGTAAAATAGATCCATGCTTGCATTATTTCATGTTGAGTAATCCAAACTACACAGTGCCGTTTCTCTAATACAGTTACTGATGACTTTGGAGCTTTTTGATACATTGAAACCACCTGAATTTCCAAGTATTTATAACAATTTATAATGTGTTAGACAGGATTTCTCTTTGGGGAAGTATGAGCCTCGTTGCCTGCCCTGTTGACACAGGCTGTGAGTCGTATGGGATGGAACAGGCTGCTACTTAGCAGAGCAGCCAAAGATTGCTCTGAATTCTGCGGCCAAATACCAGAGAAGCTGCTTAGCTCAGCTCTGGATCTAGCAGCGATAAAACAAAATAAAAATTATCAAAACAAAATGTTGTAAGAGAATATGAAGAATGTCACAGGAAATGAAAATTAGTTCTAAAATGCCGCTAGCTTAATGCTGGATAATCAGCCACACTTTGAAATCTGAGTTTTCTGTTAACTCAATTTTCTGCGACATCTTTTCCAGCCTGCCACGTCAAGTCCTGATTTTTTTACCATATCACATTTCCCCGGTCCAAGGTTTGTAGTATTTAAATACTTCTTTACTTCATGTTTGCTACATTTACATTGCTGTGTCATTGTAAGTGAAGTTCCTAATGCCTCATGTTCTGCTTAGGAGCATTTTTTATGCAGCATCATATGAGATAAAATAGATTAAATGCTTGAAGAAGGAATGCTGTTTTAGTGCTTGTATAGAAAACAGCATAACGGGAGGTGTAAATGCTACAAGGGAGAGGGAGGGGCAGAGAGAGTTAAATATATGTATAAATGCTAGCAACTGTTTAAAAATGGTAAAGAACCCGTTGCCTCAACTCATTAAATACTTCATGTGTTTTCCACCCTTCAGGCAGCCAGTACAAACCCAGTTTCCTGCAGTTCCTTCAGGACCTCAACGGCCTGCAGTCCCCCCTAGACCAGCTGTCTGAAAAGTCTCCTGGGAACGCTCAACCAATTCCGACAAGTAATTGGTCTGAAAAAAATTACAGATTGCAGTCCTCCAGTCCTCTCCTTGTGCAGCCAAAATGCCTTCTGAAAGGACATACCTCCGGAAAAAGACTTGATGCTAAGAGGCACTGAACACAGATTTTGTAACGTCCCATTATTCTGCTAATTGCTGCTGGCTGTATTTGTGCCTCTTCTACCTCACCTCTTGGTTTTTTTTAAATCAGAAGCCTGAAGTTCAACTCTTGTTAGATTAAATCTGTAACAACATCAGAGAACAGGACTCTTCTGAAGTGCAGCCTTGCTCACAGGCCAAAGAGAAGTGAATTCAGTTATTTACAGACAAAATTTATTCACCTCTAGCCACACGTGGCGCTGAAAATGAGACCACAGACCAACCTCTTGGGCAGTCCGCAGCCTGTCTACCTCACGGACCATCTCCTCGGCGGTGCACTGCCAGGGACCCCCCAGTGCCCGCTGAGAGCAGCCGTACCCCACACGCCAGGCTTGCGGACAGTCCCTATGCCTCACTCTGAGCCTTCTCTTCAGTGCAACACTGTCAACGCTGGGACCTTGATCCCACCTCTCATTACCTACTGGATGCGTTACCTTCCTGCTCAGGTAGTTTATAAAAGTAACCTCATACAGGGAAACTAGCAATGGAAATAATCACNTAAGGTCTCCCTGGAGCCTTCTCTTCTCCAGGCTGAACAACCCCAACTCTCTCAGCCTGTCCTCACAGCAGAGGGGCTCCGGCCCTCTGATCATCTTTGTGGCCCTCCTCTGGTTCCAACAGGTCCATGTCCTGATGTTGGTGGCCCCAGAGCTGGAGGCAGCACTGCAGGGTGGTCTCCCCAGAGTGGAGCAGAGGGGCAGAATCCTCCCCTCGCCCTGCTGGCCACGCTGCCTTTGATGCAGCCCAGGCTGCGGGGGGCTTTCTGGGCTGGGCGTACATTGTCGGCTCATGTTGAGCTTCTCATTAACCAACACTCCCAAGTCCTTCTCCTCAGGACTGCCCTCAATACATTCTCTGCCCAGCCTGGATTTGTGCTTGGGATCGCCCAGACCCAGGTGCATGACTCTGCACTTGGCCTCTGCAGAGAATGTATCCGAGTCTGAAAGAAACAGGCCATCTCTGTTGTTATAGAAAATGTGGTATATCACAACATACGTTATATAACTTAAGTGTTTTAACGTTTTGCTGGTTATTCCACCTTGAGATTTTTGCTAGAAACTGATTCCACTACAAGAGCAACAGCTTTTTGTCATTCTAAAGGTGACAGTTACAAAGCAGTACCAATTTAAAAGAAAATATATGAAGTTACATAGTTTGTCAAAATGGGAACAAATGGAAAAGCAGCTGCTACGCAGAGAGAAACCCACTGGCAGGAGCAAAGCTGTGGATCCCAGTCTGTCTGTATGTGGGAGGATGAATCACACACTGACTGTGTCCACACCTAAACTCTGGGAATACAAACAAGCAAACGGAGTGAATAAATTACGGAATTGCCTTGCCAAGAAAATATTTCTAATCCCTTAGATGGTCATTTCACCAAAGAGCAGGACCAAAGAACCCAAAATACATTGCAGGCAAAGATCTGCACTGGCAAGGAGTGTCTTCTGAAGAAGTGTTGCCTTTCTCAGTTCCTTAGAATCTTAAATTGTTATTATGAATTAATTATTCCTATGATTTAGACCTTATTAACAAGCACATTACAACAATATAATTTAACGTAAATCATCAGGGTCAGCAGGCTTGGTAGTATCCTGATTTTATGATGGAAACAAAACCCACGGCTGGGCACACCTGGGATCACTCAGACGGGTTCAGAGAGTCATAGAATCATCTAGGTTGGAAGGGACCTTTCAGATCATAGAGTCCAACCATCAACTAACACTGCCAAAACCACCACTAAACCATGTCCCTCAGCACCACGTCTACTCGGCTTTTAAATACCTCCAGGGATGGCAATTCCTGTGCAACCTGTTCCAATGCTTGGTAACCCTTTCAGTGAAGAAATTTTTCCTAATATCCATTCTAAACCTCCCCTGGCACAACTTGAGGCCATTTCCTCTTGTCCTATCGACTGTTCCTCGGGAGAAGAGACCGACCCCACCTCTCTACCCACTCCTTTCAGGGAGTTGTAGGGAGCGAGAAGGTCTCCCCTCAGCCTTTTCTCCAGGCTGAACACCCCCAGCTCCCTCAGCCGCTCCTCACAAGACTTGTGCTCCAGACCCCTCACCAGCTCCGTTGCCCTTCTCTGGACACGCTCCAGCACCTCAATGTCTGTTTTGTGCTAAGTGGCCCAAAACTGGACACAGCACTCAAGGTGGGGCCCCACCAGTGCCGAGTACAGGGGGACAATCACTTCCCTTGTCCTGCTGGCCATGCTGTTCCTGATACNCATATTCAGCCGGCTGTCGACCAACACCCCCAGGTCCTTTTCTGCCAGGCAGCTCTCCAGCCACTCTCCCCCAAGCCTGTAGTGCTGCACGGCGTTGATATGACCCAAGTGCAAGACCGAAATGTGTAACTGGATTTATCACTGAATTTATCATCAAAGTAACCCCAGCAACCCCGCTCTCTCCCCGCCCGCGCTCCGCCCGCCAGGGGCCGGGCCGGCGCATGCGCACAGCCGCGGCCTGCAGCGGCGGCCGGCCTTCCGTCGGCGCTGGC
>VWZL01001520.1:124471-155365 GCA_013396915.1 Stercorarius parasiticus | reverse complement strand
TTTGGTTTGGGTGGGGGTGGGGGGTGTTGTTTTTTTTTTTTTAAAGTTGCCAATCCACTGACCGGAGAGTTACCAAACATGAATTTTTAGTGAAGCCTGTCCCTCAGTATGTTGTTTAGCCAGAACTGTCAAAATGCTTCTGGAGAGGCTGCACTGGCCACTGGGCTACAGTCTGGTGACGGTGGTGTGACTCAAACCTCACTGCTTTTGATAGGATGGAGCTGGGCTCCGAGCCGTGCTCTGCCCTTTGCAGCCCACCCTGTGCGCCCGCACGGAGCAGGAGTCTCTGGGAGGCGGCAGGGACACTTAGTGTGTGTGCTTCAAGCCTGTCTGGTTTTGACTTGTTTCTCCAGACGGCATCTCCTGAGCTATTGTGTGCGAAATTACAAGTGAGGGCAAGTTCCAACTCATGGAAGACTTTTCACTCTGTATTTAAATGGTCGAGATTTGTTCGTTTGGTTACATAGACAAGCTTATTGTTAATGTAGAATCGTAGAACAGCTTGGGTGGGAAAGCACCTTTAAAGCCCACCCAGTGGCACCCCCTGCCCTGGGCAGGGACACCTCCCACCAGCCCAGGTTGCTCCAAGCCCCGTCCAACCTGGCCTTGAACCCCTCCAGGGATGGGGCAGCCACAGCTTCCCTGGGCAACCTGGGCCAGGGGCTCACTACCCTTAGAGTAAAGAATTTTTTCCTGATATCCAATCTAAATCTACCCTCTCTCAACTTGAGGCCGTTACCCCGTGTCCTGTCATAACACTCCCTGCTCCAGAGTCCCTCCCCAGCTTTCCTGNCGGGGGGCGGTTCTGTGTTTTATGGTATTACTTGTTCCAGCACGTAGCTGTCTGGAAGAATCAGGTGCTGCATTTCTTTTCCTTGTACTTTGATTGCTGCATGAATTGGATTGTATAGCCATGGTGATAACTGGTATCTTCCTCTCCTTGAGATTGTTACATTACACTAGTTATTTTCATTTTCTTTTTGAATTAACACCGAAGCATTTTGCTACCACAAATACAATTGCAAAGGCCAGTGCTGTCAGTTTTAATTAAAACATGAAGTAGGCTTGCTTCTTTATGTTGTTGGATGTTTTTTTCCGTTTCCCTTTGTGTTCTTTGATTTTTGTTACACTCTAGGTCAGCTTCAGACCTCTGAGACAGCTGCTTCTGTTTCCTCTTTCTGTTGGTAAATACGCTACTTCTTGTTTCACCACAGTTCAGTGAGAAGTAAAGGTCCTCTGGTCCGGCTGCTGTCCTCTGTAGGTGTATGGTCTCTGTTCTCAAGCCTTTGCCAAGCTGGTTGAGCGGAGCTTTGATCTCTTTCTCTGGTCCAAACAAGCGGCCAGGATAACTTTTTAACGTATTCATGCTACTCTTAATCAGATGTATGGCTTTTTGTAGGTGCCTGGCCTAATGTGCTGCCATTCCTAACCTCTTTTCTTCAATGTGCAGCTTCATTCTGTACTGATATTCTAATTATTGTGGGTTTTTCTCCAATTTTTATACTTTTTTTTGATTGTAAATCATCGCTGTCACTTGTGGGTTAGGCTGTATTTTTAAACTGACGGATTATGTGAACTACACAACATCTCTCCAAAAGTCTGTGTGCTTTCTGTGATAGATATCCAGAAGTTTGAGAGCTTTGCAAAAAACATGCACTGGACAATTGGAATAACCTGCCTCAGGGAAATACCTCTTCCAGGCTTTTTTCCCTTAGAGCTAAGTTATGCCTTGAAGTAACAGCATTTAAATCTCTTTCCCCCACTCCCCTTTAATTACTTAAATTCACTTGAAATTCTTCTTGAGTTTCCTTACCTCTTGTGTATATGGACAAAGAGCTACATTAGTGTTTCTGCTGTAGGCTTTTTTGTGGTTGTGAGACTGCTTCCTCTGTCGTACGTCAGAGATTCACGCTAAACTGAGTTTAGTTAGCATCTTCCTTCGTAGTTTAACAGCTACCTTGTCTGCGTGGGCTTTCTGGAAGAGAAACACTTCAGAGTAATACTTTATCTGTAGGAACACAGCGTATTTTATTTGAGACAGTCTTGTCTTGTCATTTCATCAGCATAGTTCATGGGCAGCTTGTTGTCTGGGTCATAAAAGAGCACTGAAAATCAAACCAGTTTGAACAGTCAGTCTTAAATTACGTGATAGAGGTTGCAGGAAGCTGGGGCAAAGTGAGGAGAGGACAGGCATCATCTCCATCCTGTGTGATGCCCGGGTCACCATCGCTTTTTGGGGCAAGAACAGTATTTCTGCTGTCTCTTCAGGGCATGGCTGTACCAGGCTGCAGACCTTGCTGGTCGCTCTCCTTGTCCTTCAGGGGAGGCATGGACGGCAGCGTTTTCAACGTGCTGTTTCTGTTTCCTCTGGCTCAGTCAGGTTTGTGGAGAAGTTGAAATTTATATTGCTGCAGCTACCTCTGGTTTTGCTTCTAAACTGGGCTGTTGAGCTTGAAACCACCCATCGTTCTCCAATAGCTGGCTGGGGGCAACAGCCGGCCACAGCCTTCAGGAAGGCATAGGGCAAGTGCCAGAGCGTGCTGTCATGAGGGTTTGGGATTCCACTTTGCTGAGCGTGGAGAGGGATTTGGAACAGTGATTTGGCAAGCTGAACAAAGGAGGAATTTGCTGCCACCTTTTCAGTTGTCTCTCTGCATTTTTCCCCTTTTACTTTTCTGCCCAAGCTGTTGAAACTCCCCTTGAACTGAGAGTTACCATCGGTGATGTCAGATGGGTTTGGTGCTTGAGTTATATCTGTTGCTCTGGAATATTGCCTATGAGTCATGGAAACTATTTACATTTGGTAAACTTCCCCAGAAATGGGTGAAGATACGATCAATCCACATCCACTGGCTGTCAGATTTTGAGTTATTGTCAGTATGTGAGGACTTAATTAATCCAATAAAGCTAGAAGGTCTCTGAATAGGCAGCAAATATGCTGAAGGAATAGCATACGAGGGATGCATGGGCACTGGGTGTCGGTAGTCGTGGCTTTTATCTTGTCCCGAAAATACTGATGCGTACCTGCCTTTCTGTTGGCTGGGGGCTCGTTTAAACTTCTCTAAAGTCAAAGCCTTTTGGCATTCGGCTTTATTAATTGTACTAGGCGTTCTTATACTACTGTCATCCCTAAGCTATTTCTTACACTAAAATTTGAAGGAATAAATTTTATCTCCTTAATTATCTTCATTCTTCCAGCTTTCTTTAATGATGAAACATGACAGCCCTGGCCTGCTACTTAGATGCCGGTATCTGTGTGTGTCTCTATGTATATATGAAATCAAGTTCTTAGGATAGATACGATGAATGTCTCCTTAAATCAAATCTTGGGCCTTTCACCCCTCAGTTCTGCAGGAGGTGAGAGGCGGGAAGGGAACGGGATTGTTCATGCTAAGCTGCTTGTCTCTTGTGATTGTTTTCAACAGTTATTTTCTGTAACTGAGGCTGTCTTTATGTAATTATGGCCTATATGCTTTATTGCTACCTGTGTCACCCCATTGCATTTGGTTTTGTCACAGTAATTTACTGCTCAGCTTACTGAGCAATCTGTTTCACTAGTTATGCTGTTCTTGTTTATCGCTCCAGTGTGTCGTCTGCAATTTCAGAACATTGAATGTCACTGGGCCTGTTAGGATTCCTTTGAAAGATCATAAAAAGGAATCCCAGCTGTATTGATTGTCTGTCAGTTGAAGTGTCAACCTACGGATGGAGTAGAGTAGAATAGTTGAGCTGGAAGGGACCTCCAGGGACCGACCCCTTCGGGGCTGACCCCACCCTGACACACGGCGTTAAGGGCATCGCCCAAACGCCTCTCCAGCTCTGCCGCGCTCGGGGCATCGACCACCTCTCCAGAAGCCCGTGCCAGGGTCCGACCCCCCTCTCGCTACAGAAACGCTTCCTCGTGTCCAGCCTGAGCCTCCCCGGGCGCAGCTTTGAGCCGTTCCCGGGTGCCCTGTCCCCGGGTCCCAGGAGAAGAGCTCGGCACCTCTCTCTCCACGTCCCTCCCCAGGGGGCTGCAGGGAGCCATGAGGTGGCCCCTCGGCCGCCTTCTCTCCAGCGGAGCCCAGCCCCGAGCCCTCGGACGCTCCCGGAGGACGGGCCTCCCAGCCCCTTGCCAATAGTTGTTCCCTACAGTGTAGCGTTTAATTCATTTGAGTTTCATGGATGGCAGAACATTTGGGTCAGTTCTCATTAGCATAACACTGTAGCTGAAATTGAGTAAATTTGATCATGTTAAAAGTGTCTGCCCGGGGGAAGGGATTTTCGAGGAAGCCCTTGTAGAGGTGAGAAGCTTCCAGCAAACGGATGCTGATTTGGTCCCTGGTGATGGAAGAGAAGACGAGACAATATGAGTAGGAAAAGCTGTGAAATGGTAACATAAGTGGAAGATGAGTCTGGGTTTGCTAGCCAAATGTCTGTGTTAACTTCTACTTCAAGAGGGGAATTGTATCAGCTGAAAGTGAAGTGATTCTGGGTATGTGGCCAGTTGATAGCGAATAGTAATGGTTGATGATTGACAATTAAAAGGTAAATTCTACCCTCTGTCTCCTCTAAGTACTTTGAGATAGGAACCCCTTTTTATCACTGTATATTGCCTGGTGCAGTAGGACTTTAACCATGGCTGTAACTTCTGTATGCCTGTGAAATAGCCTGTGAAAGGCATTACAGAACAGCAAAATGCTCAAGATGTTGGAGGAAGGAATCCATGTACATCTTTGCATGCCACTACATATCTGAGGAAAAACAGGATCATGGTAAACTTTGCTGCTGGGAGTGTTTGTCTTGCATCTAAGCAAGTGTTCTAGCATTACATACTTCCACAGCCCTAGCTATTCTCGTGCCAGGCTTTAAACTCCTGCTTTTTCGGGTCCCCTCCCCTTCTTGCTTTCTTAGTGCTCGCTGATGTCTTTAATACTAGGTGTGGATGTACTTGTGCTAGGTTAACTTTTGCATTTGTTAACTAAAGAAATTATCGTGGCAGTTTCAGTTGTGTAATCCGTTCCGAAGTCTGTTCCCAAATTTCAGCTTTTGCTTTGTTTATCTCTGCTTGGATCAATTTCCTCTCTCTTGAGTTTTGTGTTTCATCACCTTCAGAAAATTATTCCAGAAAGTTGTGTCTGAGTTCTTGAGACTTTTTTTGTATCCCTTTTGTTGGGGTTGGAGTTGGTTTTTTTTTGTGGTTAAATTAACTAATGATACCGTAAAACATAAAAATCCTATGTATTGTTGCCAAAAGGCAGCTTTTACTACAAAACATCCTTTGTGCAAAAGAAGTTTTCCCTCAAATATGCCCAGGCCTTGCTGCTTACGTGGCCTGCAGTGTCTTCACGTTGGGGTATGTCCCATTCCTGAAACAAATGTGCACAATCCTGTCCTGGAATGCTCATTTAATTAAAAGTTAATGAACAAAGTTCCTAATACTCAAATAAAGGATGCGTGGTAGTAATCTGGTCTTGCTGTTTTAGAACTCACTTCTGTCTCCATCCTTCCTGTACAGGTGAATCAGCGCAATGTCCCGGGGATCGATAGTGCCTACCTGGCCATGGATACGGAGGAAGGCGTGGAAGTTGTTTGGAATGAGGTTCAGTTTTCCGAGCGGAAGAACTTTAAGCTTCAGGAAGTAAGTTGATGTGTTTCCCGACAAGATGCAGGAAACATACAATGCGCGAGGGTGGCATTATAGATATTGGTGACCTTTCGTGTGGATTATTGGCTGAATTTGGAGTGCTGCACTGCTCGAATGTAGCAAATTCAGCTTAAACCTGGTCTGTGCAGAAAGTGTGATGGAGAGCTGCTGTTGTGCTATTTCCATGGTCTCTTGTGTTGATTTAGTCTTGGTGATCAAACCATGCTCAGCTGAGGTGCAGTGTAGGATAAAATCAGATGCTGTTTGTTCGTCGCATAGGAGCTTGAAGTGTACGGTGTTGTTAAGGGGACCAAGGCCCAAGAAGAGAGGAAGATGTGGGCTGACGTGGTCTCTGATGTAACATGTCTTTGTCTTTCTGATGTTAAGGAAAAAGTTAAAGCGGTGTTTGACAACTTAATTCAGCTGGAACATCTGAACATTGTGAAGTTTCACAAATACTGGGCTGATGTGAAGGAGAATAAGGCCAGGGTAAGTAAAGCTAAGTGTTGGGTTTTCTCACTGTATGTCCTGTAGGTACTTAGTGAAGCAGAGGGTAATGTCTTGTACTGCCCCTACAGGTGATCTTCATCACTGAATATATGTCTTCAGGGAGCTTGAAACAGTTCCTGAAGAAGACAAAGAAAAACCACAAAACTATGAATGAAAAGGTAACTCTTCCGTGTATGCCTGTTTTCACTTGGTGCCATCAGCCCCTGCAAAGCTCCTTCAGCAGAGGATCCTGATGAGAAGGCAACCTGGTGATAACGTGTGGCTGCAATTCCTTTTGATTACTGTAAAGTAGTTCAGTTGCAGGTTCTCTTGGACAGCAGTTCTGTGCTGTTTGCTTTGTTTCCAGCAGTTCTGCAGCTTCATATGCACGGTGTGACAGGCACATCCCTGTCCATGTGTGCATACAGGAAAGAGGGAAGGCATCTGTGTATGAGAGGAGTTAGGAGGGGAGGTGTGTTTCTTGACCCGTACAAATACACAGAAACTGAACTGAGTATGGGAGTACTGATCCTCTAAGTTCTTACTTCCTACACACCTGTACTGGGTAAAAGCTAAGGTAACACAGAATGGAGCGTATATTCCTTCGTATGAATGGGCTATGAATTGCAAAACTATGGTTTAGGTCCTCTTCCTTGAATGATTCTCATCCTTTTTTCTCGCGTGTCTGTAGGCCTGGAAGCGATGGTGTACCCAGATCCTCTCTGCTCTCAGGTATGTGGATTACTGATTTTGTGGTCTAGCCATCTGTTTAAATGTAGCCTCTCTTGTGCTAGAACGTTAAAAGCTGTAAACATACGTGCTGCCAAATGTTAGCAAACTTCATGGAGTGGAGCCTAGAGAGCGCTTTCAGTCAACCAGCCTGATTTGTATCCCAGTCATGGTCAGCAGAGAGTCAACTGCGCTTCCTATAACAATCCCAGAGTCTTCAGTTAGACACTATTGAAGCCTCTAGAATAGACACACATGTGCAATGTAGGTTTTAGATCTCAACAGCTGCGACTGATGTGATAGTGAGTGTGGGAGTTGAGCATCAGGGAGCTCTCCAGAGCATCCAGCTTTATAACCTGGATCTAACCATGGCCAAGAGGATGTTGCAAAGAAGTCTCAAAGAAATCAAATTCCACATGAGAGGAGCGAGGAAGATTGTCTTAGTCTTGGCAGGCTGCGGTCCTGTATCATGCAGTAGCTTCATTATTATTGTGGCGTGATATTGTTAGAAGTGTTTCTGGAGATGATGCAGGTCTTCTGAAGCCATCTGAGTATAACTCAGTTGAATAGAATGTGGGATTTTTTTGTTTTGATTTTAAAGACTTGCTGCCTGAGCCAGAGTTGGTGTGTAGCTAGTAACAGCCTTGGAAAACAATAACCCAGATGTCAGAGCAAGGCTCCTGCTCCATAAAGAAAATGCTTGGCTAAATATAGCTGTTGATAAATAGTTGGGGTTCTAATAAGCTTTTGGAGGCTGACAGTCCTTATTTGTGCTGGCCGCTAACGTAAAACTAAGCAGAGTGAGGCACAAAACCAGGTAGCCTCAAGTGTACCTGGGACCCTAGCACTGACGAGCTTTATTTGTGCCTGCTGGAAAACCTGACCAGTCATGTTTGTGCAGCACTGACTGCCTTTTTGATGCCCTGTGAGTAGGGCCGGAATAAGGCTCTAATCTTTTTGGTATAAAATCAGAACCCTTTTAGCACCCACCCAGCAGTATCAGGATTGATGAAATGGCTTCTTTACCCCTGGTACCCTTGGTTTCTTGGGAGCTGATCAGAGAAAGCTTTATTTTTTTCCTTGTGTTCTGGAGGTTGTTCGTTAGAGACAGTTGCTTAGTTTTCGTGATTCTCTCCTAGCCTAGAGGCTGATGTACAGTCACTTAATTGTACCTCCCTGCTATTGTAAATCCCTGGCATGTGCCTGTTGCCCTCCTCTTCTCTTCTGATGTTGGTTGGGACAGGGAAGGGATGAAGGGAGGGATTCCTGGCCTCAGCCTGACCAGTGCTCTGTTCTGCATCTCTAGCTACCTCCACTCCTGTGATCCCCCGATCATCCACGGTAACCTGACCTGCGACACCATCTTCATTCAGCACAACGGACTCATCAAAATTGGGTCAGGTAAGACTTGTTTGGAGGTGACCCTTGCCTATGAGACAAACTACTCAAACAGAAAAAGGCATCTAATGCTTTCAAAGTTATCTGGCATGATAACCATGTACGTACACATGTTCCTCCACCTCCACATCAGTTGTGCCAGCGATTGGTAGTAGAATTCACTTATGGTTGGACCACCTTCATGTGCAGGAAGGGCTGGTACTGCGTACTGTTTCCCTTGTTACCCTTCTTCAGTTTTTGATCTCAAAGGACTGACCCGAGAAATGGTGCTGAAACTTTCTATGCACATTATCCTTGGATTCATCTTCTCTGCAGTCTTCTTCACATCAATACACAGAGTTCTCTTCCCAGTGTTGTGAGGCTTTGGGAGCTCTCTGGGGACCTGTGTCTGCTGAGGCCACATGAGTGCTTCTTGTAGCAACCAACACTTACAATCAAGGTTATAGACTCTGGCTGCAGCAAGCTGCTTGTCTTGGCATCCTCATCCAGCATCACTCACTTTGGCCTGGACTTCAAGGTGCTAGCTTGCCTTGGGCTTGTTTGGCAAAGACATGCCCCGTTCAGGCAGCCACCTGTGCTGAAATGTTTTATTTTGGAAGAAAGAAGTGATTTTTCTGGCAGTGCAGTGCATCCTTGCATACTCTCTGTTTTTCACCATTGCTGTTCTTATGTCTCTAAAAATCTGTCTGCAGTCAGGGTGCGTTATATTGTACTTCGACATACCATTTCAAGTGGCAGCTTTGCTATCTGTCGTCCAACTTCTGCAGCTATCCTCAAACCTGAAGAGTGTGCGCTTGCCATCCTGTAGGCTTTTGTCTGGGTGAATTCCTGGTTTGATGTTGACAGTGCACAGGAAAGAATGCTCTGCTTCGCCTGTCATCTAAAAATAGCCTCTCTTCAAACTGCAGACCTCTGTGGCTTTTCTTCCCGTCAGAGAACTCTTGTATTGTCCCTTTGTTCCAGAACTGGGGTCTCTGTTCTCCGTAACAAAGCCTGTACCCAGGGAGACTGGGTCATGGCAGAAGGAACGCTCAGTTCTCTACCTGCGTGTAAACTTGGTGACGTCTTGCTCTTCATACAGGCTGATGGAGTTCACTTCATTAACTTTCCCTGACTTAGCCCAAGTGGGAGGAATTTCCGAGAGTTGTGTACATCTGATACCCATATGCTGGCAAATGGAATTGGCTTCCTGGCATTCGGTTCAGGCCACTTACGGGAAGTCTGTTGTAGACTCGAGTACATAAGAGGTCCCTGTCTTTCTAGTTCAGTGTAAAGGTATTATAGAGCTGCAGTCTTTCTGATTGGTAGCCAGCACTTTGTTTGTAAAAACAAACCACTTGACATTGGTACCTAGAGACACAGCTTTTTACCAGAGGAGGCTCTGCTGATCAGCAGACACGATGTTCTCAAGAGCGTTCAGACTCCCAGTGCTGCTGTTCAGAGGCTGTCTGGAAGAAAGGCGTCTCTTTGAGTGTGGGTCACAAACAGTTGCCTCAACAGAGTTACACCTTTGCCTGCTCCCTCCAGTTCCACAGAGCTTTGTCTCTGTTAGGCATGGCAGGAGGGACGGAGGCGGTGAGACTGATGGGCTCCTTGGAAGAGTAGCAGGTGTCTGCCTGCTATAACAAATGTACCTTCAGTAAGAAGAGGATGCATGCTGGGAGTGTGCTTAATTGCAGTTGCTCCCGAGCAAGCTTTCTTCTCCTCCACAGTTGTACCCTTCTTTGCTCACCTTGTGTTCAGGAGCGAAGTAATTTATCTGGGAGATTCTGGTCCTTTCTTAAATATAAAAGGAAGTGAGCACGATAGGACTTGTGGTCAGAAGAGGAGTCCTCCAGATGTGAAAGCTGTGGCTCCAGCACAGGCTGAAATTAAATTTGCCAATGTTGCAGAATATATTCTTATTCTTGTAGTGCCCACCCAACTGGGAACGTCAAAACTACACCATTGGAACTGCTGTCTGTAGTTGAGCCGGAGGTTCTCTAGTACTGCTGACGCTGCAGTAGCCAGACAGGCTGTTCTCACTTCCAGGCCCTCGAGCAGCAGTCGCTTTGGGGTCACCGACAATGGTAGCCCCATGTTTATTGCTTCATGTAGTTATTTCTTACAGCTGGCTGGTATCTGAAGACTTCCCTGTGTTTACTTGAAAGAAGTGGGGCAGTAATTCTCATGTATCTAAGGTGAACAGTGATTCAATGCACTATGACCTGTGCTTTGATACTGCCTCTGTCCCTGGCACCATACCTGGCTGCACTCCCGAAAGCTCCTCTTCCCTCTGCTTTAAGCAAAAGAGAATTCTTGCTGAATGTGGAGCAAAACTGTGGGGAAAGGAAGCTGCTAGTGTATTCTGCAGAACATCCTTCTGTCTGCGAGGTGAGGAAGTGCTAGAAGAGTAGTGCCCGTGACTTGTCGCATTGGAAATGGCCGGTACTTGCGTGTTCCCGTAACACTCGTGTTCAGGTGTGGGAGCAGCCCTTTGCCTGTCACTCCTTGCTGTCGCTTCAGGCTGCAGAAGCACAAGCACTAGAAGGACTGAACACTGCTTTTCTTGTTCTACATGTAATTCTGGATCAGGCTCTTTTATTTTCTTTTTTTTTTTCTAGAGCCACCTGTGCGCTGCAGGAAGAAAATAAATTAATTTAATAGCAGGGTATTGCTGTTACTATTGCACTGAGTTTTGGGAAGAGGGATGAAGTCTTTATATGCTGGGGGCTATCTGCAGAAGAAAAAGGGAGTGGGAAAGAGCGAGGATTTCTCATGCTGCTTAAATGCAAAAGCCATCCTTAATCCATTAATTTACTAACTTTTTTTTTCAGTGCCATAAAGTGCAGGGCTAATAGATTTAAGGAGGAAGGGTGTCAAATGAGTGGGGAGCTGTGGAGAACTTGTGATCAGAACAGGAAAGACACCGATAGTTCTTAAACTTGCCAGTGGTGATCCCAGAGACTGGAATGTTCCAGCTGCTTTCTGGAGTTGTGGTCAGGTGAAAAACGTTCCTTGTGAGAGGCCCAAGCTGTTTTCTGTGTACCCTTCCCCAGGATCCGCGTGTGAATCTATTGTCGAACAAGTGGGCCTGCGAAGGGAGCACGTTGCAGGGTGTTTTGCTGCGAGCGGTTGCAGGTACTCTGAGCACGAAGGAGAGCGGTGTGTTTAGACGGGATGGATGCTGCTGCCTGTTGAGCAGCACTGGGAGCTGCGTCTCGTAATTCTCATTGGGAGTGTGAGAACCAGTCACAGGTGGAAAGAGGTGATGGGTTTTGAATTAAAAATCCTTTGGGATAGCTCTTGGAGTGCCCCAACAGGACTGAGGCCTCAAACTGTAGCGTCTTGTAATGTCTTCTGGTGCCCCTGAGACATGGCCACGTATTGGCGTGTGCTGAGCGAGACTTCAGCAGAGCTAGGGGGAAGCTCAATGTTGTGCTAGTGCATTTCCAAACAGTGCCTCTGGGCACTCAGCTGATGCATGTGTTTTCCTGTCTTCAATGTACCTGACCTCTAGGACTCATTATATATTTAATTGCAGTCTGTCCAGAGTCGTCTTCCAGTTCCAGGCCAAGGTGCCAGGAGACCGAGTCTTACTTGGTATTAGCTCTGCTATTAAATTATGTGGCCAGGTATGTAAGCGTGGGTTCTGCTGCCAAGATCCATGCCCAGGAGAAGCTGCTGGGACGTAGAGAAAGGTAGTTGTCTGCTGAAGGGGTGCTACGGGACTCTAGAGCACTCACAGAAGGAATTTCCAGCTGCTTAGCCTCGGTGCCAGCCGTGATTTCCTACTTCGTCAGAGGTGTCTTGTCTCCCTGGCCCGGCCTGGTTCTCAATTAGAAATGCTAATGTTCCTGATGTACATTTATTTTTAGAAAGTGACTGGAGGCAGGGCCAGATTCTCAGTCTTGTCCGTGTTTTGCCGTGGTTCTGACCTAGCTGTCTCTATCAACATTAAGTGCTTGCTATTTCATCAACTCATTGACTTCTATCTTGTTTTACTTCCCGCTTACGGGCTGCTCTGTTACCAACAGTCTTTCATAGGATATTTGCTAATGGTGAGCAAACTTCTCCGCTCCTGTGATGTGACTACCACTATATATGTAATGTACATTATTTGTGTGTATATATATATTTTTATATATATATGTGTGTGTATATCTATATTTGTAACACACACAAGCATACACACTCCAATTTATTTATACCGTGTTCCCTTGCTATAAGGCTGGATGTAAAACTGTTCGGCTCAGGTGCATCCTCCTTTGAGACCTTGTGTTCTGTGCTGGGATGCCGACTGTTCCTGGTGCTCTCAGCCTAAGCCTTACAGAGAGGGACACTGCCATTTGTGAAGTCTCCTGGTTGTTAGTTCTCCTCCTCTCCTCGTTCCTAGAGCGTGCTAGTCCGTGGTCCCTCGTGCATGCCGGCTCCTGCATGTCAAGCCAAGCCGATGCGTTGTTCCAAGCTCTTCCCGGCTGAACTTTCCACATACATTAGGCTCTGTCCTGCTGCTGCTCCGCTAGACTTGGCTGGGCACCAAACCTGGACTAGCCCTTGCTTTGTGCCTGGCTATCCAATTGCTTGCTTGTAGTTTTAACTCCTTAGATGTTTTGTTTCTAAGATGAATGTCTCAGTGAATGTGTCTGGCTCCCGATGGCCAGGGAGACGTCCCGCCCAAATGAGTCCCTGATTGTGAAGTAAGGTTTGCTATTTCTGTTCCCCCAGACGAAGCTCTGGTTTGGGGGGAACTTGTGTGTATGAGGAGGGAGTTGGGCTGCCGGGGGCTAGAGAAGAATTTGAGTGCTGCAATTTGTAACTCTATTAAATAGAATGCCGCATTTATGTTTAAAATAATTTTTTTTTTTTTTTTGCCATCAGGGTTGTTCTCGATGGTTAGAGCTTGTTTCTGCTGTGTCGGGAACCTACCAACTGTCAGCTGGAGGTGGTGGGAAGGGTCTCCTCTGTGTGCGGGAGGAGGATGTGGTGTGCTCTCCGCATCGCCAGCAGAGCAGAGGCTCTCAGAAAGCTCAGTCTGGGATCTTGCGTAGCTGAGGGGGAAGCTGATGTAGTCGGGGCTTGTGGCGTTGGGAGGACAGGTTTCCTTGGGCATGGCTGGTTTACCGGAGCGCTGCGAGTCAGGCAGGCTGGGCTGCCTTTGGGGTGGCAGAGGTGAGGGGACACGCCAGCAGCAGGGTGATGGTCCAGAACCAGCCCAGAGTGGGGACACGACCGAGCCTGGGCTCTGGTGGGGGCTCAGTCATGCTGACGGCAACAAGGCTGAAGACTAACAAGCCATTTTTCATGAATCGAGTTGCTGCTGCGAGCAGAACAAAAGGCCTTCGTTCTGCCAAGGCAAGAAAAGGGCCGCAGCCAGTGGTCTTCAGGCTGGAGAAGATGCTGCTGTACCCCTCTTCACTGAAACAGCATCAGCGGCCTTGAAATACTGAGCTTCCTTGTCCGGTTTCACAGAATCACAGAATGGTAGGGTTGGAAGGGACCTCTGGAGATCATCTAGTCCAACCCCCTGCCAGAGCAGCGTTATCCAGAGCGGTTTCCTGAGAACTTGTTTTAACAGTACTGTTGTGTCACTATGTACTCTTCATACGAGAGCTGGGAATTGTTTAATCCTTCAATCTTGAACTGTGATTTGGGTTTGAAAACACTAAATATAGGGTATAAGGCTCCTGTTTTGCTTGAGCGTTGAGCTAATAAGGTTGTGAGTGACATGCTTTCGTAACTAATCTTATTTTAGTCATTACTTCACTCTCTTGGATTTTGTTACCTGATGTTTAAAGACTTGTCATGCTGCTATTAACAGACACCTGAGGCACTTAATAGGTGATGTGGAAATAAAATAGGGGTTACTAGGATATTTTGGATCTGGCTTTTTTTTTTTTTAACTAAGGCAAGTGTGATTTAGAGGGAAAAAAAAAAGACAGTTGAAATCAGCAAACATGGAAAAATCTATCATAAAAATGGAAAACTGTTTCACCCGTGTTGGCATTCATTTAGGAAGATATAACATGAATTTATGTAGTTACCTTCTAGCCATACAGTTTCGTGTGCAGAGTCAAGCACATCCCCTACCAAGCCAAACATTTTCAGTTGCTTAGAAACTTGGCAAAACTGAGGCAGACTTTCACAAGCAGAGGAAGAGGCTTGTATCTGACTACGGGTGCTGCTGGGAATGAGATGTGGCTTGAGAGGAACTTTTTTTGCCCAGAATGCTTCAGAAAGTCCAAAGTGGTATACAGGTTACTTTTTTTTTTTAAAAGGCTTTGTCTTGCCTTGGTCTGTGTTTGAGTCCCTGAGACTCCCAGTGGTGTAAAAGCCTGTCATAAAGTGAAGATTCTTCATATTTGGATTGTTCTTGATAAACTGTTGAACAAACTGGGTGGAATAGCATGACGTTAATTTCTAGTTGTGCTAAATTGACAAACATCTCATTATTTGGCTGCCACTAGAGTGGCAAAAATGGTTACCAGAGACCTGCCTTGATTTCGTATCTCAGCACACCCCTCAAGGCAGGAGGAGCAGTCATAGGTAAGTGACTATCAGTGGGCTTCTAATTGCTGGGGTTAGTTTCTGAAATTGCCACTAAGACCTGACTGAATGTGTGTGTGTGTGTGCTTTTGTGGGGAGGGTGTTGGTTTGGTTTTGAAGTCAGATTTAGCGGTAAGAATTGGTGTCTTTGGCTTTATTGCAAAGTCACCAAGTGGAATGTGTACTTAAGAGATTTACCTCCTGCTGTGCCGTGATGGTAATGAACTCTCATTTTTATTTTGCAGAAGGTTTAAAAGCTGGCTCTTGGTTCATGTCCTTGCCTTCCTTGTCCAGTATACCTTCTGTGTGCTGCTGTGAGTTACCTCGTTCATGAAAACACCAGAAGACAATTATCTTCTAGACTGGTTGTCATTTTCAATTAAATAGGATCTTCTGAAAAGGTTTCAATTTCCCAGTTCAGTCCTGCAGGTTATAAGAACTTGCCTTTTCTGTCGTCAGATTTATTCTTTGTGTTGCCCTGAAGGCACCTGCTGCTTCAGCTTTGCTGGATTGTGTTTTTTCTATGCCTTTCTGTGGATTTCCAGGATAGGTTGGGGAATGTCTTATAGTCATCCAGGTCTTCATCTACCCATGTTAGTATTAGTAAGGCAGTTGCACGTGTCTGCTCCTTTTGGGGTCCTTTGGTTGAACGCATGTGGAACATTAGCATTTTAGAAGGCTCCTTTGTGCCAGTTCTTGAAAAGTCACTTGAATACAAACTTAGAAAGTATTTTACATCTACAGGATGAAACGCTCAGCATTCTCCCTAATTGCTGAACAGTTTTATTTGGAATTTTATGTGATTTTTTTTTTTGTAGAAGCAGAGGCAGTTGATGCAGGAGGACTATAGAGATGCTGTCCAGTCATGCGAGGTTAGGAAAGCCAAGCCCACCAGTTGGATCTGGCAAGGGATGTGAAGGGCAGCAAGCAAGGATTCTACAAGTAAACAGCAATAGGAAGGGTAAGGAAAATGTTGGCCCTCTGTTTATTAGGATAGGGGCCTTGGTGACAAAGGACACAAAGGCCAAGGTGTTCACTGCCTTTTTTGCCTCAGTCTTTACTGCTAAGGCTGGCCTTCAGAAATCCCGGGCCCCTGAGGCCAGAGGGAAAGTCTAGAGCAATAAAGACTTACCCTTGGTGGAGGAGGATCAGTTCAGGAAACACTTAAAAAAAGATCGGACATACCTAGTTCCATGGGGCTTGATGGGATGCACACACAAATGCTAAGGGAGCTGGCTCATGCCATTCTAAGGCCACTGTCCGTTATTTTTGAAAGGTCATGGAGAATTGGAGATGTTCCTGAAGACTGAAAGAGAGCAAATGTCATTCCTATCTTCAAGAAGGGCAAGAAGGAAGATCTGGGGAACCACAAGCTGGTCAGCCTCGGCTCTGTCCCTGGGAAGTTGATGGAGCAACTAGTCTTGGAAACTATTTACAAATACAAGACAGACAAAACTGTGGTCGGGAGTAGTCAGTGCAGATTTATGAAGGGGAAATTGTTCTTGACAAACCTGATAGCCTTCTGCAGTGAGGTGACTGGCCCGGTATGCAGGGCAGAGGTATGGGTTAAATAAGCGAACAGTGCAGTGGGTCGAAAACCAGCTGAACGTCTAGGCCCAGAGGGCTGTGATCAGCAGCACAAAGTCCAGTTGGAGGCACGTCACTAGTGGTGTACGCCAGGGGTAAATACTGGGGCCAGTACTGACTAACATTTTCATTAACGACCTGGACAGTGGGACAGTGCACCCTGAGCAACTTCACCGATGATACAAAGCTGGGAGGAGCGGTGGTACACCAGGTGGGTGTGCTGCCATTCACAGGGACTCGGACAGGCTAGGGAATTAAGCAGAGAGGAGTCTCTTGGTTCATCAAGGAGGAATGTGAAGTCCTGCAGCTGGGCAGGAATAACCCTGTGTACCAGAACATGCTCAGGGCTAGCCTTCTGGAAGCCAGCTCTGCAGAGAGGGAACTTGGGGTCCTGGAGGGGACAGCAAGCTGACCATGAGCCAGCAACGCACCCTGACACCAAAGGCAGCCAATGGCATCTTGGGTTGTGTTGGGAAGAGCGTTGCTGGCAGATTGGGGGAAGTGATCCTTCTCTCTGACGCATCTGGAGTGCTGTGCCTAGGTCTGAGCTGCACGGTACAAGAAAGATATGGACTTAATGGAGTAAGTCCTGCACAGGGCCATGAAGGCAATTAAGGGACTGGAGCATCTGTCCATAGGAGGAGAGGCTGAGAGAGCTGAAACCATTTGACCTGGAAGGAGAAGGCTCAGTTGGATCATTTCAATGTGTATAAATACCTGATGGGACAGAATGAAGAGGAGGGAGATGGTCTCTTCTCTATAGTGCCCACAGGCAGGACAAGAGGCGATGGGCACAGATTGGTATACGTGAAGTTCCATCTAACACAAGAATAACCTTTTTTTACTTTGAGGGTATCAAACCCTGGAACAGGTTGCACAGAGTTGTGGAGATAATCCAAACCAGACATGGTCCTGGGTGATTTGTTGTAGCTGCCCCTGCTTGAGCAGGGGGTGAGCCATATTCTCAAGAGGTCCCTTCCAACCTAGACAATTTTGTGATTTAGGCCTTGAGGCGTGTGGGACGAGTAGCGTTTTCCCTCTGGCTTCTGCTTTCAGGGGGTGAGCTCTTCTAGTTATTAAGTCTTCCAAGGTCATTTGTGCAGCTTCACTGGCATGTTGTGAAACAACAGTAATCACAGAGTCTGAAATTCAGGGAAGTTAAACTTGAAATACTCAAACTTGTGGACCCTAATTGCATTTTAATTGAATGTGTGTGTATACGAGTTCAATCCAGACTTCTGTTAAGCAGAGCCAATCAAAACAAAAAATAATTTTCATAGTCTTGTTTCTGAAGACTTTGTTTTCCAGTGTGTGTGTTCTGGGAGTAAAAGATTCCCCAGAGTAGCTTGGTCCGTAGCATTTCAGTGAGTATCTTTTCTTGTTTTTCTGACTGCATGTAACTTTTGCACTGTGATGTGAGGCTACAGCAGTTAATTAGTGCCCTGCCATTTCAGTTATGAAAGAACTGAGCAAGAATGGCAGTCCTGCTGCCCCTTCGTCTTTCTGATATAAATACTGCATTGCAGTTGGATGATGCAACCCAAGCAGGGGTTTGCCCGGTCCATAGGACCTTCGTTCCTCTGGTCTAGAAATTAGAACTTGGTTTTAAGTGCAGATTTCAAATCTCCCTACACACTTTGTTCGGAATGAAGTTGTTTGTACCATGAACTCTTCCAGATAAAGTGCTAATGAGTTCCTAAGTCCCTGCTTAAAAGCCTGCATGCAGCCAGGATCAACAAGTACTTATCTTACAGGTCCTCTTTATCTCTCCTAGGTCTGTGGTCTTGCATTTCCTGCTCTGCCTACTTCTACTTTCTGCTTCCATGTAATGGACGTGGTCACGCATGTTTTACTTAAACATAAAAATATCATCCACTGCTTCACAAAAAATCTGACACAGCATGATTGTTTTCCTTCCCATCATTCATTTGTATGCCTTCGTATTGACATGAGCCAACAATGTGCCCTTGCCACAAAGACAGCTAAAGATGTCCTGGACTGTGTGAGGCAAAATACTGCCAGCAGGTCGAGGGAGGGGATCCTTCCCCTCTGCTCGGCGCTGGAGAGGCCACCCCAGGAGCGCTGGGTCCAGTGCTGGGCTCCCCAGCACAAGAGGGACATGGGCAGACTGGAGAGAGCCCAGCGAGGGTCCACCAGGATGCTGAGGGACTGGAGCATCTCTCTGGTGAGGAGAGGCTGAGGGAGCTGGGGCTGCTCAGCCTGGAGCAGAGAAAGTTCAGAGGGATTAAATTCATGTGTATAAATACCTGCAGAGAGGGTGCCAAGAGGACGGAGCCAGGCTCTTCCAGTGGTGCCCAGTGCCGGGACCAGAGGCAACAGGCACTAACTGGACCACAGGAGGTTCCCTCTGAACATCAGGAGACACTTTTCCAGTGTGAGGGTGACTGAGCAGTGGCACAGGTTGGCCAGGGAGGTGATGGAGTCTCCGTCCTTGGAGCTATTCATAAGTTGTGTGGACATGGTCCTGGGCAACTGGCTGTGGGTGTCCCTGCTGGAGCAGGGGGTTGGACAAGGTGACCTCCAGAGGTCCCTTCCAACCTGAACCATCCCATGATTTTATGATTCTATATTTATTTCTGTGGAGAAGGATACCTCTCTCAAGGTACATGAGTTTTTGTATGGCGCCAGCTCTCTGTTGTGAGTACCACTGGTTCTGCTTCAGCAGTGTTTTCTCAGAAGTAAGACATGGGCAATGTTTTAAGAAGAGATCAGTTATACAACTCAATGGATGTGGCAAGAATGAACATGGATGTGAGCAGCTGCGGGGCTGTTACCTGGCGCTGGTAACTGTATGTAGTGACTGTCTTTGCCTCTTCATCTCATTAGATATTCAGCTGTTAAAAAAGAATAAAATCCTCTTTCTTCTGGTGCTCAGTGTTGCAAATAACTTTGCAGACACTGTTTACAATCCCTGACGTAGTTCTGCAGGGTTGTAGGATGCTTGTGTTCTGTGATCGACTTAAATCTGCCGCTCCTTTGCGTGTTTGACTGGGTGTTTAATGGCTTTCTGCCTCTTTTTGTTTCCAGTAGCTTCCTAGTTGCTTATTTTCTAGGCTTTGCCCTCCCTAATAAAAATGCATTTGTCATCTTAGCGTGCAAATGAAATGAACCGTGAAATGTCATAGAATCATAGAATCGCCTAGGTTGGAAGAGACCTTTCAGATCATCTAGTCCAACCATCAACCTAACTCTGAAAAAAACCATCACTAATCTAAACTATATCTCTAAGCTCTATGTCTACCCATCTTTTAAATACCTCCAGGGATGGTGCATGTCCTGGTTTTGTGCAGCCTTATGCTCTTCTGCAGTAGTGAAAATGCCTTGGGTGTATGCGTGCAGGGATAATAATGTGGCCTCATACCTATCCTGTGGCCATCCCTTTATAGTTGCATTCAGCTGATTATTTTTGGGTCCCTGTGGTGCTGGTGTGGTGCAGCACAGGTAAAGTGGTTAATTGTCCCTTGTTGCTGCGTTGCATAGCAAGCCTGGGACGAATCTTAAAGGTTAGTTGTTGATCCTGCTCGTTGTCATCTTGTTTTCCTCTGCTTTCTGGAGTACAGAGTACTTGAGCACTTTGCTAGAAGAGCAGAGTAACATACTCTTGCTTTAGAGAATGCTTAGGCATTGCCAAGAGACAGAGTGGTTCAGTGGCTCCCTCAGGAGGAAAGGGAGGACTTGGGCAGACTCTTTCCTTCTTGCGAGGAGGAAGTGTTGAATGCAGAACAAAGGTGGGTGTGAATTGGACACAGGACAAGAGGAAAACTTCTCCTTCAGCGTGTAGTGTTTAAAAGGGCAAGTTGCTGTGCGACTGGGCATCTCTGGTCAAACCTGCTGCTGGTGATAGCTGGGAAGTAAAACCACCCAGTGCATTCTTGGCTGACGCACCTATTGACTGATGGGCGCTCTGACAAGCCGTTGACCCTGCTGAGCTCTCTGCTCTAGCTTGTCCTTGGGGGTTTGAGAAGTCTAGCAAGCTCTGCGTGTTCCTGTGCTAATACTGATTGTTTCTCTTTGTGCTTTTGTTGTCAGATTGAGTTCAGCTTGCCAAAGGCAAGTTGTCCTACCTTCTACTGTATATCACGTCTGTTCCTATCGTCTGCTCTGCATGGACACCATATTTGGCTGAATCCTTTTCTGAAGTTCTTCTTTGCTTTGCTAATTCCCTACCATGCTGGTCAGTCATGTGGTGCTACGTCTTGTTAGTCTGTCCCTTGCTGTCGTCTTCTCTGTGGCTGAGAAAGGCTTGTTTGTTGTTAATGGTGATCTGGCTTTCCTTTTTGGCCTTCATTTTTTGTCTTGCTTACCGTAACTGTCCTTAGCCTTCACGCATCTGATCATTCACAGAATTAAGAGTCATCACTAGATATAGTAGTGGATGGCAGGTAGCAACCATGTGCAAATCGGTCAGAAGAGCTTGTGTCAGAGGTACCTTAAAGTGTGTACTCTTAGCTTTGGCAGTTAACAGTTTGTTTTAAAATGCATGTTCAGGCGAAGCTCCTCTCAAGCTAAGTGGCTTGAACACCAACGTAATGGACCTGCCATAGTGACTAGACCAGACCAAAACCAAAGTTTCTTGCCCCAGCCTCTAAAATACTGTCACAAGGTGTAAGAGCACTTTTGTCTGCCTTGTTTAACATGCCAGCAGTGGGTTTTTCCGAGCTGACTTCAGTAGTGGGTCGTTGCTGTTGTAGTGATGAATGGAAGAGACATGTGTCCGGCCAGGCCGGCTCGGCTCAGAGGCACCCAGTGAAGAACCTGGTACAGTCTTATGCTATTGCTCTACTGTTGCATCGCTTCAGCTTTGCAATAGCAGAGCAAGGTTATGAATCTGACTTCCAGGCAAGTTGCACGTGAGCTGTGATAGAAACTGCTAGAACAGGAAAAAAGCTTGCCAAGTGTGGCTAATCAAAGCCAGCCGCATAGCCAGTTTCTGCAACAGTGACAGAGAAACACGTTGAGGAGTTCCAGTGGGATGCTGGAAGTTTGGAGGCACAAGGACCAGAGTATCAGAGTGGAGGCATCCCTGGATGACCTACAACAGCAAATTCCAAACTGCTTTTCGGTATGTCTGAGTTGGAAGTTCCCACAGATGGTGCAAGCCCAGCTCTTCCCAGAAATGCCGATGCCACTGCAGAACGTCCATAGGACTTGGACACAGAGAAGCTTATTATCAAGTCCTTAGCGAGGCGCAGACAGCCATTATAGACAGAGGTTGGGCAAGGATTCCATTGTACTCGCCTTTCTGGTATGGGAGTGCCTGAGTTGCATCACTGGCTGAAGTTTCTGTCGATCGTGCCTTTTTGCGGTTGATTGATTACTGCCTCTGCCCTGTTGTGAAACGGGAGCAAATGGCTGGGTAGCGAACTGACCCTTGCCATCCAACACGCAGTAGTAACAGTATTTAAAGACATGTTGGAAAATGAAGCTAATCAAAGAAGATGACTTTATACCTGGCTGATCCTGATCCATGTTTGATGGGATAGTGTTGTCCTGGGTGTTGCTGAATTTCCCCAAGGCTGTTGCTGTTGACACGTGCCCCTCTCTCGGGGCAGACCTCGATGTCTCTGCCCTTCTCCAGGGCCCTGGCTGGCAGCAGCTCCTGGTGGTTGTTCACAGACCTCTGGCTGCACAAAGCTGCCAAGTTGAGGTGGGGTTTGGGTTCCTGTTTGCTCTTACAGTCCCTCGTACTGATAAGAAAGGCAGAGTGAATAGAAGACTTATTTTATAAGTCTTATTTTATATCCTCAGATGGTCTAGTTAGTTCTCAGCAGTCAGAGGCCATCATGCATGTGATGGATGTTAGGATTAGCAGGGTTCACAAAAACACCTCTGTGATAGTTCATGCGTGCTGCATGCTGCACGAAGGCATACAGTATTCCATTAAAAAAATGAAACTCAGAGCAGAAGGGTTTCTGAAGTCTTGGATGCCCTTTTCTACAAAAACTGACAAAGTAATAGTTCTTGTAGACGGAGAGCAAACAGGTTTGGGATCAGTGAGATCCTATGATTGCGTTACAGCCTAGGCCTCAGGGGAATGCTGAAGTCCTAATGGTATTGGTCACTCTGAGGAAAAACTTGTTTCTGATCAAAAACTTCGCAGTATTGATGTGTCTGTGCCTCTGCAGCAATATTGTGTTTCTGGATGCGATCAGCCTCTGGCCCCTCACAGGGGCTGTCGCCGTCCGTATCTCCACCCCTCACGCCCTCCAGCCCACCACTACAGATTTAGGTGTAATTATTTTAAGCTCCTGCAAGTCTCCAGCAGCAGTTCTGAGGGTCATGAGTGGCTCTGTGTGTGTGTGGTGTGCACGTGTGTGGCGCGCTTTTTTTTTTTAAGACGGCAAAACCTCACTTGACAGTATTAAATTATTTGGGTTTACAGTGGTGGATTATTCTTTTGAGTAGAAAAGAATAAATTACTTAGAGTGGGGAGGGGTCAATACTGTTAAACCTGATCTTGATTCCTTGGCCAAAACATCTACAGAAAGAAACAGGAAAGACCAGGAATAATGCGGAAATCCAGCTGCTGGAAAAGACCTGACGTAGCCTCTCCTCTTTTAGTAGCCACCTATAGACCAGTCACACACCGCGGGCTCCTTAAGGCAGATACCGGCATAGACAAAAGCAGGTTTAACAGAACCTCTTCAGCAGGCCCAGCAGGAGAACGGGTTGTGCTGGGTGGTTTGGCCTGTGTGCCGGTCAGGCGCTGGCTGGAGGCAGGGTGATGGGGTGGAAGTGGAAAAAGGGCTGCCCTGCCTGTGGGCTTGCGGTCCCTCAGGCACTGAGCTCGTGAACGTTGGGGCTGTTAATAGAAACGTGGGGAACATGTGATGTTGAGGTAGGTCAGATCATCCGCCAGAAGCACAGGATGTCAGAGGACTGGACAAATTCCAGTTGTAACTTAGTAATGCAAAGCTGCACAAAAGTCTAGAACTCATCATTCGGGAGCTGAGGAGGATCTGGTGGCTACGAGCCGTTCAATGGAGGAACGTGACCCAGTTGCCTAGTGTGCAATGTTAAGATCCGTTGGGGCAGAGTCTCCAGTAGAGGGAGTTGGTGTGATTGTGCATGGCCCTGGCCAGAGCTCATCTGAAGCGGTCAGTGTCACTGGGAAAACGCAGAGCAGGTCTTCAGAAGAGGACAAAGAATTCTGCTTAGTGCTGTGAAGTAAACACGGAAGCACTAGGAATGAAGTAATCTCACTGGACTCACAAGAGAAAAGCTAGCACAAGAACAAAAAGCAGTAAGCTACTCATGGATGGTTGGTTGGGACAGTAGACACTGGCCACTGGAGCAAGCTCAGGTTCTGGTGCTTGAATAAGATAACATGATTTGGTATGTGCTGCGCAGCAAGGCTGAGCTGAGTTACCAAGGAAGGTCCTTCATGTTGGACTAGAGCCCAAAGAACATCTCTCCCCTGAGGCTGCTAAATAGTTCAGTCTCATTCAACTGGGAATCCTCTTTGGTGTGTCCTACCCTAATCCAGGAACACCTGGAAAAGTACAGGCGGTTTGGCATGTCCCTTGTAAATCCATGTTGTAGCAGTACAGACCAGGACCACTTGCGATTGTCCAGGAGGTTGACAAAGAGGGAGGTGGGCCTGAGACTGTGGGACAGGCCATGCTCAAGCGTGGAAGTGGAGCTTCAGATGGGATGGTGACTCCGTGCTCCCTGCCTACCTCAGTGTTTCTCCCTGGTGGAGCCGTTGCTTAGTTTTGGAGAGTCGTTTACGGTCTTTTCAGAGGTGGCTGTCCTGAAAACTTATCTTTTATGGGGGGCCCATGCTTGTGTTCTGCTTGTTGTCCTTGTGGCTGGGAGCTGTTCCCTCCCTGTATCTCTGAGTGTGGTTGTTGCTGTGGAGGTGCTGGCTGCTGGGAGGGCTCTGCTGTCAGCGTGGTCATGTCTTCTCATTGAGCAGCTTTGCTCGACTTTTGTCTTGAGGCACTTTGGCATGGGTGCCCTGCTGATATGTGGAAGAGTTGCCTTGTAGTTCTGTCCCTTTCCTAGAGCCCTGAGGCAGTGACTAATTTCAGTGATCTTGGCATCTCTGGCTGTTCCTAGGGCTTCCGTTATAGTTGAGTTGCTTGTGACAAATGCTGGAGGGCTGATTTAAGTTACGTGCTTTCAGGACTTGCACTTCAACAAGGAGTCCTTCCCAGCTTGTCTTCCCATTTGGGAGAAGCTGTGGTCTCCAGGTTTGCTCTTGGAGAGTAATGCTGAGCTGCCTTAATCCATCTGCAGCCGAGGACACAATGGAGAAGTGTATCAGGGCAGGTGACCTGAGATGAGGGGCTGATGAAGGGTCAACTTAACTCCACTGTGCTGTCCCTTTAGGCACCAGAGGGCCCTGGAGCTGCATGTGTTCCCTGAGATCTTGTCGGGGATGAGCTACGGTTTCCTGTATCCTAAGCATTCATTACTTTCTTCTAGTGGCACCAGACACAATTAACAACCATGTGAAGACCTGTCGTGAGGAGCAGAAGAACCTGCACTTCTTTGCCCCGGAATATGGAGGTATGGTGTGGCTACAGCTGCCAGCCTGGTTTTGTTGGCCTTACTAATGCTTCCAAGCTGTTCTGCATCTTGTTTTCAACTATAGGCTCATGACAAATGTCACATTAATAATTTTGAGTTACTTGCCTGCTTAAATGTTTCAACTCCTCTGTCTTTTGATAGCAGAGGAGGGGGGGAAGGTTGCAGGATTGTCATAGTCTGATACAGGGGTGGTCCTGCTGGTACTGCTGAATGCAGGGATTGGCTGATAACAGCGTTATTTCTGTGTTACAGAAGTTGCCAATGTCACCACTGCTGTGGACATTTACTCCTTTGGGATGTGCGCGCTGGAGGTGAGTATGGAACGCTTTGGCTATGGGACAGAGAGAATGAATTTGAGGGAAGGAGATGGCTCTGTGGGGACGCTGTGGCTGTGGGTGGGTCAGCTTGGCAGCAAGTGCATTTTGTTCCCTGAGCCAAATGCACTTTGCCTTGGGGGGGATCCCTATCGAGGCTCCCCCAAATGCCTTACTGAGGAGTAAATAGCTCAGTAACGTGTAGTTCTTTCTGAAATTCCTACCATGTAATTCGTTACTCTGTGGGTCTTGGCCAGTTCTGAAGTCTGACCCACTGGCTGGTGGGAACAGTCACTGCTACAAACTGCGCTTAATGTACATGGAGAATGGAGCTCCCCTTCTGGGGAGGACCTGTTCTTCCTGTGGGGTCTGGAGGAGAGGACAGATGTAGTCCGTACCTTTTCTGGCACAGCCTGTCCCCACCTGATACAGGTGCTGGTTGCAGTCAGGCGTGAGTCTGAGGTACCTGATCTTAGCAGCTTAGTGGTTCCTCTGCCCTTGCAATCTGCAGGCCCAAGTCTAGGAAACGGGAGTTGTTGCTAAGAGTATTTTCTGGGAAGAATTGTCAGAAAGAGCCAACACAAAGAATTCTGAACCTATGCTGCACATCCCCTAAGTGAAGCAGGAAGAGAACTGTGGGAACACACAACTTCGAGGAAGCAAAACTTGAGTTGCATCTTAAGGTGTTCTCTGGAATCTTCTTGCCAGCCTTTCCTAGCTGGGAATTAGTGTAAATGTTGGAATAGCCCTTGTTGTAATACAGGGCTATTCATCCAGCCAGGAGGGGTGCTGTTGGATTCTGGCAGTGATCCAGTTACTGCTTCATTAGAGGGTGGGAATTACCAAGCAGAAGTACAGGCTAATGCATCATGAGGTTCAGAATGGAGATACTTACTGTCCGAGGTGATGCTGGCGTAGTTTTCAGGTCTCCTGGCAGTCTGTTGGGGTGCTGGAAACAAGCTGTCATAATGAGGCAGTCATTCTCTCTCTGCCTCCACACACTGTGACCTTAAATAGCACCAACCAACTTGGCTGTTACCATCTCACGCTTGGCAGTGGTCTCCTCGAGCTCTGTCCAATGCAGTCGGTAATTCTCCGTGAAGACTGACGCCCTGCTTTGTGATTGCAGATGGCGGTGCTGGAAATACAGGGTAACGGAGAGTCGTCGTACGTGCCCCAGGAGGCCATTAACAGTGCCATCCAGCTGCTGGAGGACCCCCTGCAGAGGGTGAGCAAGGAGGGATCAGCATCCCCGCAGACGTGTTGGCGTTGCACGTGGTCTCATGCGATTTTTTTCTTTCAGGAGTTCATTCAGAAGTGTCTAGAACAGGACCCTGGCAAGCGTCCTACTGCCCGGGAGCTCCTTTTTCACCAGGCGTTGTTTGAGGTGCCATCGCTAAAGCTGCTCGCTGCTCACTGCATCGTTGGGCATCAGCGTGAGTATGGAGCCCCAGGGTGCCGCATCTCGCCTTCTGCAAAGCTTCCCTAAGTTGTCAGTGCTGCTGGCATCCTGGAAAACAAGACCTTCAGGCTGCTCTTAACAGGCAGGGACCAAGCCTGGTGAAACAGAGCTGCCGTCACTGCAGGGCCTGGGGGACTGTGGTGCCCTGCGTGCTCCGAGAGGCGCAGGGGACTAACAGCCAGGAGCCTCTGGGGGGTTTATTGCTTTTCTTAGGTTGGAAAGGAATTGCAGTTGTTCTCACTTCTTTTTTTTTTAAATAGATATGATTCCTGAAAATGCTTTAGAAGAAATGACCAAAAACCTTGACATGAGTGCAGTGTTGGCAGAGATTAATCATGCGGACAGGGAAGGAGTCAAGATGATGTGAGTACCCGTGGTGTGCCTGGAGGGGGCTGATGGGGTGCGTGTGGAATGGGTGCCAGGGCACCGGGGTGAGCACTGAAGGATCCCTTCAAGCCAGTGTTGGCATTTCACCGCCAACCGGGAAGCAAAAGGGAGCTGATGGTGCTGTTGGTGAGGAGCAGTCACGCTCTGGGCACAGAACATGCTCTGTGGAGGGTGGAAGACGACCTTGCACCCGTGTTCTGTGAACAGATTCCGTGCAGCTGAGATGTAAATTGTTACCCAGAGGGAGAGGTGGGAAACTCACTCACTGGATTGGAACAGCCCTTAGCAAAACCTGGCTAAACAGTCTGGGGAGGTGACTCGGACCAGCCACAGGCTTGTCAAATGGAATCCAACATGTTGGAGAAACGGTTCCTCCGTGTTTTCTTAACGGAGCAGCTTATTCTGCGATATGCAAAGGGAAGGGCTGTTCCGGGCAGCTATCAGTAACACGCTGCAGCTGCCTAAACCATGGAGGTGGCTCCCTGAGGGAGGGAGCATAATATGTACGGAGCAAGTAGAGTGCTGAAAAGTGATGTTAGATTCTGGATAATGAAACCTCAGCTGGTTGAGGGTCTAGCTGAAAAGACTAAGACGTGGATACTGTATTTCCAGAGCAGACCAGGGTAGCCCAGCATTCGGGGATGCTCAGACTACTGAACAAAAGTGATCAAGATGACAAGGAAAAAAAAAAAGCTCTTTGAGCCATATAGATCTTTCTAAGAACTGACATCCTCATCTTCATGGCGCTAGTAAATAATAGGATTGAATTCCCTTTGGAATGTTTTTTGTTAGTTAAAGGTTGAAAATGGAGGATAGAGAGAGAATAGCCAAAGCTGTGCAAGAGAAATTCCTTGCGTGTGTTGGAGGTCGGTCTGCGGAGCACTGGCTAGCTGGCATACACCAGGCTGGAGTGCTGGAAAAGGAAAAAGAAAGCACAGTAATGACTCGAAACGTCAGAGAGCATCCTTTACCGATGATTATCAGAGAGCCACGCAAACTGAGCTGCTAGAAAAAATTGTAAATTTTTGCTGAAAACTCCTGATATAGTAGAGGATGGGAAAGTCACAGTTGTGCGTGTTGAAAAGGGCTGTGGAGTGGTCTGGGGAACCGAGGCAGACGTGCAGCCCCTGTCAGATCTGATGGAACCGCGAAGCCCCTGGAGGGGGTCGTGACAGCATTCGAGCAGTTTGCAGCCTCTGGCTAATCTCTGAAATTCTTCTTAAAACAGTGGTACGGGGAATGCTGGCTGTTCAGAACTGTTGTGTTTTAACAAGTCTAAAAGAAGCTGCGGGCAAGCGGACACTAAAAAGCTGAATTGACTAAGGTGATGAGGAAAGTGATTTGCTGGGGAATTAGTAAAGTAGGAGAACCTGTGTCTCCTTGTTAGTCAAAACCAGAAAGAAATGAGGTGCTTGCTGTGGACTGTTCTGGTGTTGCTAACTCCCTGTGCCGCGCACAGGACAGTAACAGCAGAGAAAAAAGAACTGCTTTTCTGTCTGAGAAGGCTATGAAGTAACAGCACAGGAAAAGGCCATTTCCAGCTTGTTGAAGATGCTCTTCTGTGCAGCTGCAGACGAGAGCAAATGTGGTCTCAGGGTGCCCGATGGTGGGAGAGAAGGTTACGGTAGTTGGGTGAAAAGTCTAAAGACGTCGTACGGGTACAAAGTAGCAACCTTTGTGAGCAGTCCTGGAGCAGGTCAGAGGCTGGGGAATTAAAAAAGAATTGGTGGGAAGACTTTCCTCTGAGGCACTTCATTAAGCAGCCACCAAGATGAATGAGCAATCTAGGGAAAGAAACTGCAGAGAGAACAAAAGTATCACAGGCTCCAGTGAGAAGTATTTGGGCAGGACATTAAATCCTGAGGTGTAGTTTCTGGTCTGGAGCAATGTGGCCAGTCATGCTGTGCCACCAGCTGCTGAGGGGCTCTTCCTTTGTGGTGCCGAGTGTCCTCGCTCTGCTGGAGGTGGGATGCCGGCTTCGTGGCTCTGCTGTGACGGATGTCTTTGAAAAACCTTGCCAGAATGTGGTGTTATTGGGCCAGATTCCACATAATTGTTCACATGGGACAGCTCTCTACAGGGAGGCGGTACCTGTTCTGCCAGAATTAAAATGTTGCCTCATCCTTAGCTTCTGTGAATAGTTCCTTCCTGTGCAGGAAGATTGGAGTCTGTCTCGCCTTTGGCTGGCTGTACCCATCCTCTCCAGTGACATGGCTGCAGTCTAGGACACGGGGATTTGAAATTGCATCCGAAGAGGCTCGAGTGGATGGTTCTGTTAAATGACTTCTCACCTCAGTACTTTTTTTTTTTTTTTACCCCAGCTTCTCGCAATCTCCAGCACTGGAGCTGGACAAGTTCCTGGAGGATGTAAGGTAAGAGGGTTGGGTTGTTTTTTGTTTTTTCTTTAAACGGTGATTTTTAACTGTGTGTGAGACTGGAAAAATTTCGGAGAGGCATAACCTTGGACGCTGCTCCTTTCTTGAAGGAATGGGATCTACCCACTCACAGCCTTTGGGATGCCGCGACCCCAGCAGCCCCAGCAGGTAGTGGTGAAATCTCCCATTGCTCCTCCATCAGTGAAGACGCCGACGCCGGAGCCTGCCGAGGTGGAGACCCGCAAGGTGAGCGATGGGAGCTCCATTCCCCCTCCCTGGCCAAGCTCCGCAGCTGCAGCCGGTCACAGGGCATCTCTGCTTCTGTTTCAGGTGGTGCTGATGCAGTGCAACATCGAGTCTGTGGAGGAGGGGGTGAAGCATCATGTATGTTCCCGTCTCCTGGCTGAGCGTGTGTTGGGGTGTACCAGGGCAGCTGAGAGAGCAAAGGGCTCCAGCGCGCTTCTGGCTGGCTTTGGAATGGAACTGGCTGTGGTGATTCTGTTAGACCCCTGTGGGGCTCTGGAGGGGGGTGGTTGCTACCCCAGTGAGGAGTTCTGGGGATGCTCCTGGCTGGCTGTGGCCACCGTGTGGTCCCTCATGAGAACTTCTCTACCCTGCAGTTAACGCTGCTGCTGAAACTGGAAGACAAGTTGAATCGACACTTGAGCTGTGACCTGCAGCCCAGTAAGTACCTTTCCTCCTGTTCTCTGGGGCCAGCAGCACGCTCAGAGCCAGGACTTACACCCGTCCCTGTGTTGCAGATGACAACATCCAGGAGCTGGCAGCTGAACTGGTCCAGCTTGGATTCATCAGCGAGGTAAGCAGTCCTGGGGCTCAGGTAGGGATAACAGGTCTGCATTCCCTCCTCAAATGGTTTATGCCAGATCACTCCTTTCCTAGCTGGGAAGGTAGGAGAAATGAGATGTGTCCCTGCCCCTGTGCCCCGACAGGCTTCAGCCAAGCTCTTTGCTTTGCACGGGCCTGCCCCTCACTGCAGCTTGTTCTTCCCAGGCTGACCAGAGCAGACTTACCTGTTTACTTGAAGAGGCGTTCAGCAAGTTCTACTACACCCGGAACGGAGCCCTGACGGCAGTGACTGTGTCATCTTAGCAGCCCTGGCTCACGGGCGGCCAGTGCGGCTTTGTTGCCTGTGACCCCTTCTATGTCTGTCCATCACTGTAGGGCATCAGCGAGACCCCAGCTGCAGCGCTTGGAAGCTCATCCTGCATGTGCCGTGGCTGGGCTGCGACAATCCTCCCTGCCCGCCTATTAAAGGGGACTTTGAGCATCAGTATTATTTCCAGCCCTGTTTTTGTTGGGATTTTGCCAGGTGGTGCCGGGGAGCCGGGTCCTGGCTTGGGGTGTTCTGTAGCCCCATTCATGTGCATGGAGTTTGTTCTGTTTGAATTGTACAAAGTGTCTTTTGCACAGCACACAGTTTTTTTT
>VWZL01001520.1:80705-123671 GCA_013396915.1 Stercorarius parasiticus | reverse complement strand
AGCCTGGGCACCGGGCACTGGGCACCGTGCCGGTGGGTGAAGCTGCATCCGGGGTCAGGCATCCCCCTGTGGTCGCACAGGGTGGGCCTGCTTCAGGCAGAGCTGCTGGTGGGGCCTTGGCTCTCGGCAGAGCTGGGCCCGGGCTGGGGTTTCCCAGCTGCAGGAGCCGGTGGGACGGGTCTCTCCGGTGGCTCTGGGCTCATGGGAGGGGCAAAGGATGCGAAAGGTGCAAAAGCCCCATCCAAGTGCGGGGCTGAGCCATGCTGGAAGGGGCAGGAGATCGCATGTGCTCGCTTGGTGCCAATGTCCGCGGGGTTACCCTGCGGAGCGGGCGTGCGGCAGCGCGGTGTGCCTGGCCCCATGCAGTGCCAACCCCTGGCATTTCCCCCAGCTCTCATGTGTTCTTGCTGCCCGCAGCATTGGACCCTGCTGAGCGTGTCCCTGTTGAACTGCCTCCTGTCCACAGCGTGCAGTGTGGGCCTGGCACTGGCCATTGCCCTCACCGTTCACAGCCGGGGCATGCACCTTGTCAGGGGCTGTGACAGCTCCGCGCTGCCTGATGATGCCCGTGCAGCCATAGCGACCAACGACTGTCCTTTCAACACCACACGCATCTATGTGAGTCTGCAGGGCCCCTCCCGCTCTTCCTCTTTTGTCTGCTTCCTCTCTTTTTCCTTTTCCTCTTTCTCATTCTCTCTCTCTCACCCACCCTCTCTCTGCCTCTCTTCCTCTCACTCTCCCCCCCGCTCCCTTTGTTCTTCCCCTGCTGCTTGTGCAGCCCCTGCTCAGCTGCCTGCAGGCAGGCTGGGTGCCATGGACCAGGCTCCCTGAGGGACCTGCAACCCTCTGCCCTGCAGGACACAGCCCTGGCACTCTGGTTCCCTGCCATGCTGCTGGCAGCCGCAGAAGCTGTGCTGTCTGGCAGGTGCTGTTTGGTGGCCCTGATCTTCCGGGGCATTGGGCCCTGTGGACGCAGCTACAGCAAAGAGCAGGTACGTCCCATCGGCCCGGGTTGAGCTCCCTGCCTCTGCCCCACCATTGCTGCCTTTTTGCTGCCTTTTGAAGGTGCTGGGTTCTGCTGGGCCGTCCTTCCCGTAGAAGCAGGCTGTGCAGCAATGGGGGGGTGGGGTGGGGGCGTGGCGTGCGGGGGTAGATGGTGGGTGGAGGGGATGCCAAGTCTGAGCATCTTCTGTCTAGCCTTGGTGACAGACTGGCACCCCTTCAGCTTGGGGAGTTGCAGAGGGACCCTCCTCTTCATCCCGCTGATAGCCAAGCCTGGTCTGTCCTGGCTGTCCTGAGCGAGCGCCACCCCACCCCCCCCAGCCTGGCCCGGCCCTTCATACGTCCCTGGGACCCTCCACCTCCATTTTTCTCTCTGTAGCTGGCCGGGCTGAGTACAGTGAAGGAGGGTCCACCACGTGAGATGCAGCAGCTCCTGGCTGAGGCTCGTGCCTAGAGCTGGAGAGGTGAGTGCTGTGGGTGGGCTGTGCCTGGGGGGGGCGAGCGGGGGCAGGCTCTGCTGGCAAGAGCGCCCCTGCCCACACCAGCTCCCTGAAACGCCTCTTTCCAAGCACGAATGCTGGACACGGGTGTCGGCATGTGCCTGGCCCTGCAGCGTGGTCCTGCTCTCATGAGTCCTCTTTCACTCCAGGTGGTGCTGCAGGAGGGCTGCCATCAGCCAGGTGACGTTTCAGCTGCAGTGTGCTCCTGCCCCAGAGGCAGGCATGGGGAGGGTGGGCTGCAGGGGGAAAGGGTGCACCTTCCTCCCCCCCAGCCCCACCACCCCTCCTGGGACAAACCCCGGAGATTCCGGACACGAGCTGCTGGGGGTCACCAGGCAGCCTTAGCCCAGCAGGTGCCATGGGCGCCAGACGCCCTCCCCTCCTCCCCCCAGGCTGCAAGGCCCTTGCTGGGACACTGAAGGCTCCATTGGTGGTTTACATGCGGTGATGGGGGCAGGCGGAGGTGCTGGGGCCTGGCAACAGCAAGGGCTGGCCTGGGCGCTGGTGGGCCTGGTGCAGGGCAGGCAGGGTCAGCTGGCCAAAGAGGGGAAGGCAAACAACCACTTTGTTGTGAGCCTGTGTTGTTTCTCTGGGTAAATAAACTTTTAATTTTCACACTGGCTGCTGTAAGTGGCTCCCCTGGGTGGATGCCAGCTGGGAGATGGGCCCAGTGATGGAATAATGGTACAGATGGTGTGTAAGCCCATCTCCATGCTCGCCCCCACCAGGAACAGGGATGTAGACAGACACATGGTCACGGTGTGACAGTCACCCAGCAGGGCCAGGAGACACGTGTGCAGGGTTATTGCCCTGTGCACTGGGAGCTACACGTGTTCCTGGATCGCATCCCTTGACAAAGAGGAGCACAGCAGGGTTCAGAGACATGTTTACTGGGGGTGAAAGTGGAGGGTGTTGAAGAACAGGCCTGAGAGCTGCCATGGTCCAGCTCACTGGAAAGAGAAGCTAGTGCTCGGGAGACCCCCACACCACTGGCTGAGGAACTTGAGCACATCTTGGCACGCAGGGCTGTGGGATGTCTGCAGAACGAAAGAGGCCTTGGCAGTGGCAAGGGGCAGTGCCATCTCTCCCCGCTAAGGACACCCCTGGGGCAGACAGAGCTGCACAGGCAGGGATGGGCCTGCCCCGGCTCCACGAGTGGGGGTAACCCCTGCCCAGAGGGTCCACTAAAACCGCTCCGGTTCCCTGTCTCCACCCCACAGGACAATGTTTTATTGTCAGCGTGAGGGGTTGAACACTCCCCCCCCCCGCCCCCAGCCCATCTCCCTGCCCCATGGGGCACCTGGCTCACCTTGACAGCCATCAGGAACTTGTTCCACGTGTCCTTGTTGGTCTCTCGGCCTGGCCACTTGAACTCTATCTTGTTCCTCAGCACAGGGTACCCTGGTCACACAGTGACACCCTCAGAAACAAGCCAAGAGCCACAGCAGACCCCTGGCTTCTAGAGACCAGACTGAGGAAGGGGGTGCCCGCAGTGGTAGGATCAAAGGAAAATGGAGGCCTGTGTCTCTGGCAAGGGCACCCAGCGATGTCAAATGCGAACATCCTGCCCCTGATCTTTGGAGACAGAGCCCTGCTGCTGGTGGCCTACCCCAGCTCCCCCTTCTCCAACCCACTCTTTGAGTCCTGCAGCGCAATCCCCTGCTGTCTGAAGCCTCGGGGGGGAATAGCACTTGCCAGAACAGATTTTGTAAAGCAGGGGCAAAGCAGGGCCACGCACTCCGAGTGCATGTGTCAGTGCTGCCCAGGCAGTCTGCGAATAGTAGTCACAGAATCGTAGAAACACAGTATGGTGGAGATTAGAAGAGACCTCTGGGGTCTATATGGTCCAATCCACCCCCCTGGCTCTGCCCCAGCTCAAGCAGGGCCACGGCCAGTTGCCCAGGACTGTGTCCAGACAGCTTCCGACTGTCTCCAAGTACGGAGATGCCCCAACTTCTGTGCAACTTGTTCCAGTGCTCAGTCACCCTCACAGTAGAAAATGGACCCTTCTATCTCCTCCAGTAGAACTGGTCCCACAGCCAGCCAGTCTCCCTCCTCTTTCAGCAGAGCCTGAATTCCCTCTCAGATACCCCTTTGCAACGTAGTCCCACTCCCTGTCTGGCACCATGTGTGAGCTGCCTGGAACGTACCTGTGAGCACGCAGGGCAGGGAGCGCACCCCGGTATTTGCTGCCACCAGTGAGGCTTCATATGTGTCCCGCTCGTCCTGTGGCAGCACCTGCTCCAGCCGCTGGTCCATGGACATGGTAAGCACCCAGTCCCTGACCTCCTCCCGCTTCTCCTCCTGCAGGGCAGAGGACAGGGCACCTCCTGACACTGCACCTGTGATCCTGCCCAGCTGCTGCTCCACAGTGCGAGGGCGTACACGGGGGGAGCAGGACATGAGTGTGCACACAGGATGTGCACACAGGTGCATGTGCACATATCTGGGGGTAGGGGGAGTGTTTGCACGTGTGCAGAAACACATGTATATTGGGAGGAGAACATGAGAAAGAATGTGTGTATGTGCATGTGCCTGTGTGTACTGGGGCTGTGTGCAGTAGGGAGCAGGGTGTGCAGGGCAGGGGGCAATGCTGTGCGCGTTTCCATCTCCTCTAGCACCTGCTGTCCCACCCTTGCCCCGGTCCTCGGTCAGAGAGGGCCCTGAAGCAGCATCACTGGTCATGGGAGCTGGACAAGGCAGATGATACTCACAGGGACGTGCTGTTGGGCTGGAAGTGGCACTTCAAAGGGAATGTCTGTGTTCTGGAAATCAGAGTGGTCCAGAGAGTCCAGGTTCCCTTCTTCAATGGCCTGAGGAAGGAAAAAAGTGGTGGAGCACTAGGCAACCCCTCCTTGGAGTTGAGAGCATAATCTACATTGTGAGGATGCCATTACTGATGCCCCTCTTTATGAGTGCTGGGGTGACTGGGCCCTCCTGGGAGGTGGCATTTATGGCCATCCTCTGCAGTGTCAGAGGATGTTGCCCCGAAACACTGAACTAAAACTTGTCAGGTGGCCTCAAAGAAGGGAAAAATGAAATGGGGAGCTTTTTTTCCCCAGCAGCTGATGACAGCACTTGGAAGACTGGTGCAGAAATGTCTGTCAGCTTCCTGGGCTTTGGCGCTCTTTGGTGACCAACCTGATAGTCAAGGAAGGCGTTGACTGGCAGGGGCATGCTCCCGAGTCTTGTATCACAGTGGCTAAAGCCTGGGCCATGCCCTCCACCCCTCAGGAAATTTTCCTTCCCTTGGAACAACTCCGATGAGATCATCCTGAAAGCTGTAATGGCACTTGCAGCCATGAAGACCACAGGCCTGAACTGTTAGGCCAACTTGCTCTTTGCTGCTGCCTGCATGCGTGGTGGCATTGGCACACGCATGGTGACGCAGCCAGAGCTGATCAGGTGCTCTGTGTGGCAAGTCCCTCCACAGCTGGTGCTACACACTGGCACACCTAGCAGTGTTCAGGGTTCTCCATCAGCACTAGCTCAACTGCGTGCTGCCACATTCAGACCTCAGGAGTCCCCTGGCCAGGCTGAGGCCTGTTTTGGCCCTACAGCCCGTTGTCATTTTCAGTACAATAGCCCTCCCTCCATCAGACTATACGCACATCTGAGAGGTCCAGGAAGCGGTTCAGGAAGATGAATGCCATGTTCTCCCAGTTGACTGCCTAGTACAGAGAGAAACCCCAGGTAAGACCAGACAGATCTGCACGGACACAACTGCCCTGCCTGAGTGATGGCTAGAAAGCACGTAGTTCTGTTTGTGCCACAACATCTTGCTTCCAGCATGGAAGGAGAGTGCACATCCCAGCTCGCCATCCCGGAGACTGCTTCACAGGTGACCACTGGGATAACCAGCCCACTAGCCACAGGCTGTCCTACAGGATTGAGTTGGGCATTATTGCACAGGCAGCATCAGACAGTGAGAACATGCTGCTCTGCTTGCCATGTGGCATTGCCGTGGGCTGGCAGAGCCTGTAGCCTCAGGAGTAAGGTAACACGTAGGTGACCCAGAGCAAGGCAGATCAGTTAGGGGTCCTGAATCTACACTAACAGAGCCATGAAATACAACGTGGCCGCCAGTCTACCCCTGGGTCTGCAATTCATGTCCCCCTTGCTAGTTCAGGTCTGCCCTCCCACACCTACTGCCATTCCATGACAAAGTACAGAGGCTAGCAAGCTGTTTGAGGAAAGACCTCCAATGCCAGTGTCTGGCTACTGGTCTACCAGTGCAGCTAGGGGAGGATAGGGGAAGATAAAGTTGAGAATCCCTGAGCCTAGGGTTCTCCACCTCCTTAGCTGCTCTGGTGGCAGATAGCTCTTACCTTGGCAGCTATCCCAGCTTCATAGAAAGCCTTGTCTGCAGGCAGGAGCTCAGTGTGGCGCAGCAGGGAAATGGACAACTTGGCAGCCACAGTGTCCTGCAGCCACAAAGGACAGTAAAGCCACAACAATCAGTCCAGAAAAATCAGGTCTGAAGGGATCTCATGAGATCATCCTGCCCCACACTTACGGCAGGGACGCTGCACCCACATATTTCTGATGTGTAACAGAGGTTAAAAACTTCAGTCCTGATTGTAAGTACCCTCACTATGTGAACACACAGGAAGACTGTCACCAGAAGATGTTGTTCTGCTTTATGAACCTTGCGTTTTTTTTTTAACTAGAAGCCACACCCAAAATCCCACTATTTGAGTAACCAAACAGTTGAGCTTGGAAGGGATCTCTGGTGATTGCCTAGTCCAACCTTCCCCCCCCCCATTCAAAGCAGAGTCAGCTACAGCAGGATGTTTAGGAATGTGTCTGGTCAGGTTTTGAGTATCTCAAGGGATGGACACTCTCCACCCTCTCCAAGAAACCTGTTCCGGTGCTCAGCCAAAGTCACAGTAAGTTTTTTCTTGTATTCAGTCACTTAAGAATTTTAGAGCAGGGGTGAAGAATTTAAGGGAGATTTCAGTTTTCTGCTTGCCAGATAGGGTCTCTTCACACCAGAACTGGGAAGACCACCCCTCCTTCATGGCCCCAGACAGACTACCCAACACCTCAACATTCCAAAACTGTGTGGGTCTGTACAGGTTTCCAAGATATCAGACTTGGCTCTTTCTCTCTGACATGTCTCTGGACCCCCAGTATCTACACATGCAGCCATGGGGAAGCCCCATAGAAGGCCCAACACACAGGTCCAGTATCTGCCAAAGCCCTGTGTGATGGCAAGCACCAAGGCCCATGAGCTCCCAAAGCCCTTTGCAATGCCAATCTGCTCTCCAGACCATGTGTGAAGCCCAGCAGCTCTCACGGCCCAGGACAGCTGAAGAGGAAGCAATGCCTCTGCTGGGAAGACCAGATTTTTCTGTGATCCCTAAATTTCTGCTGGTGCCTCTGCTCTCACAAGTCATGCCAACCATATGGATCAGCTTCCCACTGGTTTACATCTCAGTCCCAGTGGCTGGGGGCAGGTCCCACTATAAGGAGCCAGAGAAGACTATCTCCAGTTCTGCCTGATAGTGGTGGGCTCACAGATCACTATAGTCCCATGCTCATGCATCCATGACGTGCAAGTGATCAACGAAATGGAATAGTGAACCTGAACCCGCACGTCCCTACAGGGCTCTGCACTCAGGGTGGTGACCTGGCAAAGGAACTTCAAAAACCTTACCAGTTGCTTCACGCCCTGAGCAGCGGAGCGGGTGGCATAGTAGTGAGAGATCAGCAGCATCGTTTCAAACTCTTCATGTGCTGGAGTGTTTGCCTCGCTTGACTTTACTAAGTTTTCACACTGAAGAGAAGGAGAGTAAATGAGAACTCGAGAGCACAAGGCACTCTTCATCCACTTGAGTTCAGGGAAAAGCTGCAGGAGAGAAGGATCTGAAATATCTAGGCACCTCTGGGGACTGAAGAAGGGCTGGGCCTTGGGTGCTCTGGGTCCTACAGAGTGCTGAAGGGAAGAGGCTGTGGGAGAAGGGGCGGCCCACAGTACTGGAACAGACAGCACTGGAAGCAGGGGTGGGTTTGGATGGAGAAACGGGGATTTGTGGATTTGTGCTAGAGGTGCGTATTTTGTGGGACAGAAACAGAGAAGAGGCAACCATGGGCTCTGGCTGGGGTATTCTGGGACAGGGAGGGAGGAGTAGAAGGCTCTAAGCGTCTCTGTGGAGATGGGGAGGACTCTCATTTCCCAGGGTCCATAGTTCTGTGCTTGCCCACCCAGGCTGCTGCTGAATACAGGTGTAGGATGAAAAGCAGGCATGTTGTGCAAGGCTCCCATGTAGCAAGGACACAGTGAGCTATGCAAGTGCCAGTGTCCAGACCCACTTCTACAATTTGGCCCTGAGTGCAGGGTCATCTTCCCTGACTTCTCTTGCCTGTCCATTTCACAGGATCCTGTTGTTTTACTGTCCACATTGTGGACATTTCCTCATTTCCCCTCCGCTTGTGTTCTACAAATACTTCCAATGTCAGCTGGCTAGAGTCTGGTTCTTCTTTCTCCCCTGCTAGGAGCCAGCAGGGTGTTGGAGTCTGACAGGCAGTTGGTAGCCATGGCCCACACTCACCAGATGGAAGAGAACCTCGCGCAGGTCAGCCCAGCTGGAGTAGGCCTCGGCACAATTCATGCCGGGCGCATTCACCATCTCCACAAAGAGACGCTTGTAAATGTTGAAATTCTGCAACAAAAAGGAGAGGAGTCTGCAGGGAGACAGATTGGGAGCCAGCAGAAGTCTGTAGCTCTCCTGCTGTCAAGCACAGTCCAAGGGAATGGCTGCTCTGCACGAAGGCTCCTGGCGCAGACCTGCTACTTGTGGCAAGGGCTGCTGCAGGACATGGCAGGGAAATGAGGAAGAATGCCTCCTGCAGCCAGTGCTCTCAGAGAGGCAAACGTGGTTCCTTTTATTCTGGTCTTGGTGGTTAAGGTGTTCAAAACAAACACAAATACTCAGCTCCCCCCTGCTCCTTCCCTGTGGAAGGAGGTTGCCTTTAGTCCTCTAGCTGAGGAGCCTCTGGAAGAATGCACAGCAGGGCTGAAGGGCCTTGGACGTGCTGAACCCCTGGCAGTCCCAGTTCCAGACTGGAAGCCTGACTCATGTAGGTCATAGCACACTCTGGCAATTCCCACTGGGATGTCACGCTGTCTTCATTACCTGTGGGTTGGCAGGTGCTCCATGGTGGACATACAGGCTCAGGGCTTTGTCCCAGCTTCCTTCCCGGATGAGGTGTGTTGCATACAGAGCTACGTACTTGTGTAAGACTTTATAGTTCTGGAGAAGGCACACAGAAAGCAGCAGCATGAGATTCATGACCTGAACATTTGTCACTCAGTAGGGATGGTTTCAGATGCATGGACACACACTCATACACCTGAGTACCAAAGGGCGAGACCAGCTAATCCAAGACAGACTGCATCTGGACCTCACTGGACACCTCTAGTCCTGGCTAGCTGGTACTGTGCTGATCCTTCACACGTGCAAATAAAGCTGTTTTGCAAAGGAATTTTGCCAAATTGCAGAACTTGCCAAAGGAATACTGCCAAATACCTAAAGGATGCAGGATCTCCACAATGTGGCACCTCAGGTACCAATTGTAAACTGGCTCTTTGTCTAATGAAAGAATGGATCAAAACACTTTGCGGACTGAAGACATTCGTAATTTGCAAGGCTGCTCTAGTCCATTACTCAAATGCTGTCAGGTCTCTGGGACTGGAGGCCTCCTTGGACTGCTGCTCACACACATGCTGATCCCATAAACACTTTGCTAAGGACCGAGTTTTGTAGGCCTTACAGAAATTCAACTGAGGAAAGACTGATTTCACCCAGGCTTAAATCTACTAATGAGATGAAGATCATGGTGCAAAATGTGCAATCCTGTCAAAACTGAGCAATGGAAACAAGTTTATTAAGCACAAGAGAGACCAGCACCTCAGTGATACGCCTACAGCTTGAACACCCAGATGTGGATGCTGGTGAAACACGAGGGGCAGGACAGTTTGGGATAAAGATTTGTCTGGTATGTGACCTCTTTTGATAAATGTAACTTTTTTCCTGTATAATCAATGTAGAACAGGTGAGTCAAAAGTCATGAAATTCTGCACTGGTCATGGAGCAAGGTTGTGCCAACGCTCTCTTAGAGGCATAAACAGACTAACATCTTCTTGGACTGAATGTGGTAGCACTGTGTGCTCACAATAAAACTGATTAAACCCTTACCATTAAATTGAGCATGAAGTTATTCTTTATGGAAGAAGATCAACACTGGTATCTCCTGATAATTAGAACATCAGCAGAGAAGTCTCCAAGGTAACAACTACTACAGCGAAGACCATTTGTATCACCAGAGAAGCCGGAGTCAAAAAGAAATCAAGTTTACTGTAGTAGAGCCCAAACTCAGGTTACTGGTTACTGCATTAGAAACCAAGTTATAAAAATACAGCATCGCACAATACCAGTGCTTGTCCGAGTTACCAGTGTTTGCCTGAGTGACTGTCTGTGATGACTCCACTAACTGCAGACTCCATTGCCAGGGGCTGCCCTGTTACTTAATCTGAAGTAACACCTGACTTCAAAGAATCAGCACCTGCTCTTAGTTTAGCTCCTTTATCAATAACTATTGAATCAATAACCAATAACCAATCAATAACCATCGAATACAAACAAATGCTTGAAGTGGATCCTGGTAATCTAGAGCTTTCTCCTCCTGTTACTGCATTGGAATAGCACTGTAAAAGTCTCATTTTGCTTTTCTCCATTTTTATTACTCTGCTGAGGTAATTTTGTTAGGTTTTGGTCAATAAAAACTAAAATATGTAAAATTTGCTTTCATAGAATCATAGAATCACCTAGGTTGGAAGGGACCTTTCAGATCATCGAGTCCAATCATCAACCTAACACAGACAAAAGCCATCACTAAACCGTATCTCTAAGCACTATATCTACCCATCTTTTAAATACCTCCAGGGATGGTGCCTCAACCACTTCCCTGGGCAGCCTGTTGCAATGCTTAATAACCCGTTTAGCATAAAAATTTTTCCTAATATCCAGTCTAAATCTCCCCTAGTGCAACTTGAGGCCGTCTCCTCTTGTCCTATTGCCTGTTCCTTGGGAGAAGAGACCATGGATGTCTCATTTCTACCGACACCAGGCCTCTAAAGAACATGTAGAAGGGCAGCTTTCTTTTATAAATCTCTTTGTTTCCAGGGTACCAATTACTTCCAGCCCAAACAACTCATTTAGCTTTTCCCAATGTTCCATTAATCACAAAATTTAAGCCCAATATGCTTCTGGGTTCTAATGCTAGGCCTACTAGGCCTGATTGGGCAGCATGGCGACAGTGAGGAGGTGCTTTTTGAGCTGCTGCAGTGACCCCCCACACTCCCCCCAGGAACGACTCCTCTGCCCTTCCCACTCGTTCCTGCTGACCCTGCTTCAGCGAGCCAGGACCCATGTCTGTCTCCTGGGGGCTCACACAGGCACTCACCTGCTTAGCTGCAACCTCTAGGCACTTCTCCCATTGCTCCTGCTCTGCGTACATATCCAAAGCAGCCATGACATCTATTCCCACCAGCTGGGGATGGAAACAACCATAAATTCACTGTGCAGGCCAGGTTTCCTACCACCATCAAGGCAGGCCATCAGCCATCAGCCCACCCAGGTCTTCACATACACACAGTCCCTCCCCCTCGATGGCATGGAAGCATAGAGCCAGTGAGACCCATCTGGTGTGCAGAAACCATGACTCACAGGCACATACAGACTCCTCACCTGTGGGCATACTCAGGCAAAAGCCCCATGAGAAAGGCCCCAAGGATGGACAGAGATCCTGACATCACTCCCTAGCCTGTGAGACACCCCAAATACGTACCGAATCTACCTTTCCTTGGTTCTTTAAATACTCCTTGTAACGCTGGTCCACATACTCCTCTGACCTGCTGGGCAGAAAGAATCTTAATAGGCAGCAAGACTAATAGTGTCTTGCGTCAGTGTAGAGACTGGATTCAACTTTGTCTACTTTGGGAAAAAGAGGACCTACAGCTCTGCCATGTCTTTCTTGTGCCAGCTGGGAGCATAGGTGGAAGGGGAAAGAAAGGGTCTAGACATCTAGACTTTGCAATGTAATGTGCGAGGAGCGTACGGCATCACAGGACTTTCAGAAGGAAGTGCATGTACAGGATTATGACAAGGGAAGGGGAGATAGGGATGGGGTAAAAGGGGATAACAATTTCCATGGGATGTGTGGCAAAAGAAAAGTGTCAGGATGGAAAATGGCTTGGGAAGGGCAGCTGTGGAGAATGTGCCCTGTTGAGCCTGCGAAGGCCACTGTGGGGAGAATCCAGGGAACCTGGGGGCACCAGGACAGGACAAGGAATCATCTGGAGGTGGGAAAGGGAGCAGAAAGAGTAGAATTTGAGAAGTTCAGGGCATACCTGGGGTCCAACTCCTTAGCGACGCGCTTGGCTTTGCTCCATTCCTCCCCTTCAATGAAGGCATCGATAGCTTCTTGGATGAGGTCCAAGTTGAGGTAGAGTTCAGCTGCCTGCAGGGCCAGAGACAGTTCCATGGGAGATGAAACCCCAAAGGCACCCTGCAGCCCAGGCTGCAGCTGATGCTGTGGGAAATGACCAGCACATAGCAATGACAGAAAGCCTCTTCCCAAAAGATAACTCCCCTTCTCTGCTTCCTGCCTCCTCCGAAGGCCTGGCTCTCTCACTCTATTCCAGGACCTTATCCCTTCCCCTCCTTCCTCCTCCTTGAGGACTCTGTGCTGCCTAACTCTGGGTAGGGCCACCCACCCATCACCCCAGGATGTGACTTGGCCTCCTTCCCTTGGATAGAGCTCTCCCTTCCTATGTCACCACTTCTTCAGTAGTCTGGGGGCAGAAGCCAGCCCTTACCGCACTGTATTTCTTCATGGCCACCAGCTGAGGAGCCACAGTCCGCGTCACCTCCATGCTCTGTGACTGACCCAAGAACTTAATGGCCAACTCAGCAGCCTGTGAAGAGAAATTACCAGCAGCACAAGTGATGAGTTCTTTGAGAGATGGATGAAGCTGGGAAGAGCTCAGTCCTAGCTAAAAGACTGAGAGTCAGGAGCGTTTGAACTATAGGTAAGAGAAGAAATGACAGCACACTTCAGCAATTCAGAGAAGCAAAGCCCAGCTACTTTCGCACATGGGAGAAGATCAGACAAGGACATAATTGTTGCTGAAGCTGGTACAAGGGCACAGGTACAAGTGAAAAGTATGAACAAGAACACAACCCAAAGGCTGGTGGACATGGACCACAAAAAGAAGAAAGGGTGCTCATCTAGGCAAGGTCTAACTCATACAGTCCAGCTCTTCCATGCACGGAGCTACGGGCACAAAGGCACTGTCATGCTGCTGGAAGTGGTGTCACAGCAAGGATGTCAGTGCAATGCAGGATAAGCACACAGTCCATCATGGCTCAAGAGAATGGCCATGAAGGCTTTCAGACCCTGTGGTCACTGGAGCCTGCAGATTCTCTCTTGCCCTGCAGAGACTGAGGTTGTCTCTGGGACGCCCTGCAGGTTGTGGGAGAGCTCCTAGACAGCAGAACAGATGAAGGGAATCATAGCCCCCAACTGTACCTTCAGCAAACACTTCTCCATCAGGATGCTGTTGCTGGGATCCCGCACCTTCAGATAGCAGTCCACTGCTCTGGCATATTCTCCAGCCTGCTCCCACTCCCGTGCCTGCTCCAGCAGCCCTTCCGTTCCTCTGCAGGGAGGAATGCAGGCTGTGAGCAAGACTGGGATGCTGCCACAGAGATCCTGTAGACAGTGTGTAGGGCATGGGCAGGGAGGTGCACAGCAGAGGTAAGTTGGGACCTCAAAGGGGGCTGAGCGTGTAACAGGGAATGCACACAGCCAGTGCTGAGGAGAGAGCTGATAAAGGACCCCGGGGAGATGCACTGGTGGTACAGGAGACCTGGGAGATCTGTAAGTGGCGAGAAGACATCTGGGAGACCTTGTATGGCAAGAAGCAGCCTGGAGTCTCCCAGAGCAGGGAGGAAGGATGTTAGGAACTCTATGCAGGAAGAAGTCCAGGGTCAGGCTATCTCTGTAAGGCATCAATCAGCACAATGCTCTAGGGGAAGAGCTACCCGTCTGCTCCCTGCAGCCTGACCACAGCATTCCTTACCTGGTGCCCTTCTTGGCAGCCTCCCTGCCGCACTCCTCCTGTAACTCTTCTAGCCGACTAGGCATGTATTCCTTGCAGATCCGCAGGGCCTCGCTCCACATCCCAGCCTCCTGCACAAGCCCAACAGGGAGGAGAAATTTTCACCAGTTGACCAGGATCCCCCACACTCCTGGCATCACACAACACATCTAGCCTCTCATGTCATCTTGCCTCTCATGTCATCACAGGATCCACTGGAAGAAACAACCACAGCAGCACCATCCAATTCTTTCCGCCCCCAAAATAGCACCTATGTCTATCCATTCACCCAGGCTACCTCAGGGGAAAGTGTTTATCCATTCTAGCTACCTCTGTGGAATGGACACTTACAGTCTCCAAATGCGTCCACTCCTGCTACCCCTGAGGACCACTCATAGCCTTCTGGCAGGATACTTCTCCCAGAGCTGTAAGAGAGCTCAGCTATGCTGTGAAATGTCTACTGGTTCAATCTTCTAATAGCAGTTCTACTAGGAACCACCTGAGTAAATGGTTTCTCTTTGGCTGCTAAGCAGACAGGGAGAGCTGGGAGATGGATTTCACTCCTCCTCCATCCAAACTGGGTTCTTGTCCAGTGAGGAAGACAATGATATTGTTGCAGACTACACTCACCTTGTAGTACTTTATTGCCAGCTCAGGTCTCTGTGCTCGCAGGAGGAAGGCCTCTGCTTTCTGGAACTCTCTCTGCTCAAAGGCAAAACGTGCCTGTCCCACAAGCACATCAGCCACGCTGTCTGGGTCATGAGCCTCAGCCACCCGCTGCGCAGCATCCCAGTTCTGGTTATGCACGAACCTAGGGGAATCAACATGAGACGTAATAAGACGGACAGCAAGGAGCAGACCAATGCTGGGGAAGCAACCAGGCTGGCATCGTGTAGGGAGAGGAGCTGCAGCAGGCCAGGATGGGGAAGGATACATACATCAGCACTGCCTCCTTGGGTTTCCCAGCTTTAATAAATTCTGCTTCAGCCTCTTCAAATTTGCCCTAGGAGAGAGGAAGGAATTTGCTTGCATGCCTTCCTGCCCTGATACCATTGCATGACCTCCTCTACTGACTATGAGGCAGAGAGATTTATGAAACAAAGATTTGTGTGGAAGCTTGAGGCTGCAATCGTGGAGCCTTGTGGGTGAACAGTGACTGCAGCCATTAAAGTTCCTGCTGCAGCAGCCCTTAAGGACAACTGTTCAATTACCTGAGCGACCAGGGAACTCTCACCTATTCCAGGGAGTAAAATTACCTCATCTTCCAGGAACATGGCATACTTTAAGTGGATCTCTGGCATCTTCTGCTTCATGGAGAGGCGAGCCAGTTCAAAAGCAAATTCAAAGACCCTGCAACAAAAGAGAAAACGAGGTGAGAGCAGGACTATGTTCTGTGAGGTCATGCCTTCATCGAGAGCATGACATCAATTACAGCACAAGACACTGTGAGAGGAGAGAGGGGAACACAGAGGGTCCTAAGTGAATGGGCACTGCCCACTCCTGCTCCTGATGACAGAACAGGAACTTTTAGAGTCCCCACTAAGGGAATTCAACTCCTTCACACTTCTTGTTAGTGCCAGAGGCCCTTAGTTCAACCCTAAGGGGACATCACAAGACTCCCCCGAGCCTGGTGATGTGGGAGAGCTGGGGGAGAGCAGCAGGGAATGGCAGTGCAGTCAGATGGCTGGGCAGGTGCAGAGTGGGGCCAAAACTCTTCTGGCAGGCAGTTACTTATGGCGACATGAGGAATACCTCCTCCCGTGTTCAGAGGCTCTCACAAGGCCCCCCTGCTGAGGCTAAAGGGCAAACTCCTTTTGCCTGCCCAGCTCTGACTTGACATTTGAGAGACTAACAGGTGGACATGATGTGTCAAGGAAGAGCAATGCCTGTGTGAAGAAGTACAGGTGGTGTGGGAAGACATGCCATATCCTGCACCTGCAGCTATCATGTGCATACAGTTATCTTGAGTCACCCCTTTTTTCTTAGGTCAGGCAGATGGGAGAGAAGTGCTGGGCTGATGGACCTGCTTACCCACTGTCTGCTGCATGGTCAATGGCCATCTCCAGAAGTCCGAATTTACTGAGGAGTTTCACAGCTGCCTCTCCACCCAGGCTCTTTGCCCACATATAAGCCACGTGCTTATAGGAGTTTGCTCCTCCGTGTGCCTTGGCCACCTATTCAGAGCAAAGAAAGGGAAAGAGCCCAATGCATCCATTTTGTCTTCCGCAGGCTGAGCCAGGACTCCCTCTCACATGATCCCTGTTGTCATGAGGGAGCACCAAAAACAACTGTTCTCTCCTGAGGAACCCTTCTGTAGCCACCGCTGGACTGGGGAGAATGAGACAAAGGTTTATACAGCAGAGCAAAGAAGAGGCTGCTGCCTCCTCCGCTTGGTTCACACTGTTGTTAGGTCAGCAGAAGTGACCCCTGGCAGTCTGTGTCCCCACTGGAGGGGAGCAGTGCTGGGAAGGTCTGTGACAGGGTGGCTATGGGCAGAGCAACACCTCTGCAGTACAATGCGGTGCAGTGGTCAGGAGCAGAGCAGTGCCTGCAGGAAGGCAGCGCTGCACAGTGGCCAGGGGCCAAGCCCTGCTTTTGGGGCGCGATGCTGCAGAGCAGCAGGCACAAGGGCCTCCAGTGCTGTGCCACGTGCTGAAGCTAGGTAGTGTATGCCAAGTCTTCAAATTTTGCAGTGAACAGAGACAGAGCAGTTCCTACCAGGATCCTGCAGTCAAAGCCTGACTCCCACACAGTGGGATAGCTGTGAAGTGACTAATACCCTGTAAGCTTCCTCCCACATGTCATTCACTCTGTACATGTTTACTGTGGCCTTCCAGTCCTTAGCTTCCAGGTAGTGGTACTCAGCCTCCTGTAAGCGTCCCTCTGCCTCCAGCTCCTGCAATTAGAGGCTGTGAATTAGTGACACTCTTGTCCCTGCTTGGCCCAGTTGATCCCCTGCCATGAGATGCACTCACCTTGCCCAGGTGCAGGTGGGTATCGCTGAGTAAGTCCTTGTGATACTTGGCCACTAGGCAAACCATCTCATCATACATCTTACACTTCTTGTACATGGTGATGGCCAAATCAGGTTCATTCACAGTGATATACAGCCTGGGAACACAAGCACATTCAAACGGCTCAGCCAAGGACATGAACAGTCCCTGCAGCCTCTCTGCATCCTGCACAGCTGGAACCAGGTCCTGGGCACGCTGTCAAAAGGCATGACTGGTGGTGTGGCATGCAATGCTGAACACTGCTTAGATAGATCCCTTCTGTTATGCCACCATCAGCTGCAGTAGGGCAAAGTTATTCCCTCCATCCTCAATTGTCAACCTAAGCTGTGACTTAGAGGGAGCCTCTGGGCTTCTGTGACCTGTTCTCATCTTGGCCTCCAACCTGAGGCTGTCTGTCCTGTTGGGATGGTAACATGACAATGTCAGCTCAACTTACTCATACAGGCCAGCAGAAAGATTAAACCAAATGTGACCTCACCAGCTGTAATGCCCCCTTTCATGTACCGGGCATCCTTGAGATCAAGCACCATGGCATCAGATACACGGTTGTGTTTGTTCATGTACCCACTAACGCTATTGTGTTGTTATTAATCTAGAACCGACAACATTAGTAACCTGGATGCGAAACACTCCACTTTCCATATCTTATCCTCAGCTGACCATGACAGATCAGATGTAGCACTCTGCAGTGGGGAAAAGCCTTGACATATTTCCTCTGCTACATGAGACAGTCGCACCCAACCTGGATCTCCTTTCTGTCCTGGTGGACAAAGATACATTAACAGTCAGTGACTTCTCTTCCTACGAACTCTGAAATATCAGCTCTAGGTCTCCACATGTGGACAGTGTACCTCTGACCTTCCCAAACCCTACTCTCAAACTCTACTCCCCGACCAGGAAAGGGCTCCTCCTCACCACAGCCATGTTTTCAGGACTCAGTCTTGGACTAGTACCAAGGAAGATGCTCACCTCTCTGCTTCTTTGTACTTGCCCTGCTTCTCCATCTCTTGGGCCTGGGTTACATAGAGCACAGACACATCTTCCTGACTCATACACTTGACTGCCACCTGCCAAAAGGAAGACACATGGGAGAAAATACAGCACGCTGCACAGCAATTTCTTGATACATGGTAGCGAAAGAAAAGGGGGAACCCAATCTCCTTCCCATTACGATCAGGTGTATATGCCATATGATCTGCAGAGAATGGGTAGCCATTTGTCGCTGTGATCAAAGCACACAGGACCAACCCCCTTGGAGAGTGCTATTTGTGTCACAGGCGTACCCACACAGGGCTGGGCACAGACAGCATATGAATACCAGGGACTACTTCTGGATGTCCCCACATGCATCCTTTGGGAAGAGTGCTTGTTGATCAGGTGTTGCTGCACAAGGCACTGCCACCTCCAGATGAAAGACATTACACCAAGCAGGGTGAGGTCCCCAGAAGCTTTGGCTCCTGACTCTACCTTGTGAGCCTGTTCCCAGAGCCCAGCCTGTGTGTACATGTCAATGGCATCCTTGGTCCGGTCTCCTTTGATGTACAGCTCCTCTGCAACCTGTAGGGAAACCACCATACTCAGCAGTCACAACAGACACAAAGAGCAGCAGTGATGGTGCTCTGTGGCCTCACCTGATACTCCTGTAAAGCTGCATAGTGCTGGGCAATCTTGAGATAATATTTGGCTGCTGTCTGTTTGTCCTGCAAGTCCAAAATGTAGATGGCCTTCTTCCACTGCCGGGCTCCCAAGGCTGCCTCAATGGCCTTAATTGAGCACCTAGCATCAGAAACATAACTCTTTATAGCCAGCCAGCAGCCATCTCCTCCAGCTGAGCTAAGGCAGGGAGACCAAAGTGGTCTGCTGCTTGATACTTCTTCCTGGGTTAGAGCAGAAAAAGGGATCTGAATACCTGCAAAGCTAAGGGGAAAGAATGAAAAACTAGGACAGCAGGGAAGAGTAGTCAGGGCTGGAAGACCTTGGGAGAGATGCAGGAAGGCATCCACAGTTGGGGCTAGCACAGACTGCACATAAACACCAGGGGCACTGGCAAAGTGGGGTCAAGGGGGCTTACTCAGGCAAACCCCCTGCTGATTTAAGCAAACCATATCAACTTCATAGCTTGCCCAGTTATACTGCTGCAGGTTATACATCCATCGCCTGCCTCTACCTGGCTTCAATATAGTGGTTAATAGCAGCATCCAGCTGTTTCTGCTGTACCAGATGGTCTCCCCAGGCCTCCTCCAGCTTCACAACTTCTGCAGGAAATGCCAGGCGAGCCAGTTCCACTGCTGTAAGGGGACATGATAGCTGTTACACTGAATCCAGCAAGGAGCCAGAACTGTGAGGCGAACAAGGGCCTTGGATGGGGCACAGGGGGAGGGGAACGGTGACTGTCTAATCCATTCCAGCTCCCATGGGCTACCCAACAATCTGGACCCCTGGAGAGCTGGACCAAATCCATGCTGGTGCAACCAGCATGATCAAGGCCTTGGGAACAGGATGCTGTTCTAGCACTGTGTGTGCAGGTACAACTATGTGAAAATACATACATTGAATGAGATGATACATGGAAGCTTCAGAAAATCTAGGCATCTCTGGGCCCAGGGCAATCGCTCATGTTGCCATTGCCACCAGGCCAGAGTACCCAGGCTCCTTCTGGACATGGATGAGGGGAGGAACATATTTAGCACAATACCTTTCAGGAAGGCACTGCCCTTGCAATAGCACTCCAGAGCCTTCCGTGGGTTCCCAACTTTCTCAAACAGGTCTCCAGCCTAATGACAAATAAAAGCTGCCAGTTTCCAGAGCCACTACTTCCCCACACCTTCCCCACACCATTATGTACCCTACCAGCACCATGTACAGAGCTTGTCAATCCTACCACACAGGCTTCTCCATCAGCTATGCTTTCCCCACTAACCAAGAGCATGGGGATAAAGGTAACTTCTAGGAAAGACTGCATATGCCAAGACCATTGTCCTCTCTGCCAATCCACATATCCCAAGTGTTTTTCTGGGGCATCATCTTCTAACAAGATGAGTTTTTGAGACAACCTCCCTTCTCTGCACAGTGCCTGGTGCGGCAACAGCCTCTTCTATGAGCACAGCCCCTAGAAGCTCTGCTATGCAGATGCTCATACAAGAGCTCTGGGCAAGAGTAGCGAAGGGGGAAGCTCAGCCTCTTGCAGCAGAAAGTTCTTTCCCTGTAGGAAAGGGTGGCAGCCAACAGGGTGGGATGAGGCTCAAAGCTTGTAGAACTTAGAACATAATAGAAGAAAGGCCATCCCAGCAGACCAAAGATTCATTCCCTTCTGTATCTGAATGGTGGCAAACGCACAAGTCTAGAGAAAGATCACAAGAACAGACCAAGTATACACCAGCCTTTCCTCCATTATATCTATCCATCTCTGACAATCTGCATTGTAGAAGCTTCCTGAGTTTGTGTCATGATGCCCTCATATCATCATACTTAAAGGCTTCTGACAGACTCTGCCTCCATGGCTTCTCTAATCACTTTTGGACTTTATACTTTTTGGTAACAAAGCATCTGGCAGCAATGAGTTCCACAGTTACCCTTTCAACTGAAAGCTTAAGAAAAGGTGACAGGTTGGAAAAATCACAAAACTCTCTTGGGTCAAAATGAAATGGTCAGGAAATGCTGAAGGTAAAATGAGACTGGAGAAATGCAACTTAAGCAGGGCACATAAAATAGGCCATCAAAAAGACGTGGAGTTTGTTCGCACACATAACTGAACGGGCTAACTCATAGCCAATGTTGTATATCAAAAAGTACAGGTGGTTCAAACAGTAATTTGACAAGTTCACAGAAGTAAAATCTATCAGGAGCTCTTAAACAGAAAAATAAAACTGTTCAGGTACACTATAGTCTGCAAACTGCTGTAAAACATGAACATCCACTAGGGGAAGTATCACCCTGCATTTGCCTGCCCTGTTCTTTATATTCCTTTCTTAAACACGTGCAAGAGGCCGCTGTTGGCCAGGATACCAAGCTGCACACTGGTCAGACTCAGCACATGATTATGTGCTATGTAAAAAATATCTTTTTGTTTTAAAACCTAATAATAATTAGTTACCAATTTTTTGTGTTATTAGACACAGAGAATAATCACTTCCCTTCTCTATGATATTAATGGTTCTATAGATTGTCTTCATAACCTCCTTTGTTTTTCTTCCTTAGATTTTCCATTTAGACTATCCTTACAGGAAAGCTGTACCATCATTTTTTATTCTACTATGAGGAAGCACTGTACATTTTCACAGTGATATTAAGCTCTCTGTTTGATTCACAACTCCTTTCCTGTTGGTTCCTATCTTCCCAAGGGCCTCCTTGACTGTTACTGAACTCAGCTGATGTTTCAGAGACATGTTGCCAATCTTTTTCCTGACTAATAACAGCAATTCTAGACCCCACTTGTGTATAATGGATGCAGTTATGATTTCCTCCCAAACGTTAACTGCAAATTTATCAATACAGAATTACATCTGCTGCCTTCCAGCTCAGTCCCCCTGTATTTCACAGATGCAGAGGACAGGGTCAGAGCTTTGGTGCCACTAAGAAGAAATCCCAGTGTGCTGGTCCACTCACCTGTTCATACAGTTCCCCTCTGATCAGTGCTGTGGAGACCCTATTGATGACATCACCATTGGTCAGGAGCTCATCCCTGCTCATGGCCAGCCGTGCTGCTTTGGCTGGCAGCCCTGCCCGCAGGTATAAGCTGATGGCTGCCAGGTAGTCTCCCTGTCCTTCTTGGACCTCCCCAGCCTTCTCTTCCTGCTGGGTATCCAGCAGCCACTGGTAGTAACCCCGACGCAACTTATCTAGCATCGGGTGTCCCTGTTGAGAAATGCAGCATTGGTTGACATGGCAAGGCAAGATGTTGTCCTACTCATCCTGCAGGCTCTGAACAACTAGCTCATGGCACCATATTCCTTGCTGCCCAGTTAAACTAAGCAACTGCAGTTAGCAGAAACCACAATGCCAGTCCTGCGTACCACGCATCATCCATTCTTTTCCGAAGCCCTAGACACTCCTAAACGAATTTCAGTAGCATTTCTCCCCCACTATTCACCCAGGTCCATACTTACATCAATGCAACCTTCCCTTCTCCTTGGAGCCCCTCCAAGCAGAAGTGAGGTTCTGATAGAGCAGGTGAAAAGAACCCACACCTTGGATGCACTCCCAACTAGAAGACTTACCAAGCAAGCCCAGCCCACCGTCCAGTGCAGCTATATTCTGTACCTTGGCCTCGGCAACCACAATGCATTCATCCCACATGTGCAGCTCCTGGTACATGTCCATGGCCTCCTCTGTGGCATTCTGTGTCAGAGAGCAAAGTGTCAACCTGAAGGCTCAATTTAGCAGACACGTTGCCATTAAGGTCTCACAGTGGACAGGGTTAGATGTGCAGAAAACACTTGAAAAAGTGTACCATCCCCTTTACACAGATATACATCCTCCCTTATCCTCTTCATGCACCGCAGGGCAACCCTACACCTTGGAACAAGAAATATCTCCTTCTGTTTCATGGCAAAAACTCTGTTCCCAGGAATGAACAACCTCTTCCTTTTCTCCTTCACACCAGGACAGAAACCTCCCCGCTCAGAAATAAATGAGACCTTTTCTGCTCCTGGCTCTTTTACTCACTTGTTCCAGGAAGATCATCTCTGCCAGCTTGTAGTTCTTGTCTAGCATGGCCAAGCGGGCACGCACCAGATAATGGTCTGTACCATCCCCACCCTGCAGACAACATCAGTTAGCTTGATCAGTTTGTTGAGTGAAAGAACAGGCTCTGGAGTAGTACAAGGGAGGTGACTGCAGGTGGGGTCTGTGTCATTACAGAAACTGAAGACAGATGAGAAACACAGAAGTGACAAGACAGGAGCAATGTGAAATGGCTAGCCAGAAGAGGGACCTGGCAAGCGTGGATGAAGGATTATGTCAGCAGTTTCTACATGACCAGGTCCTGGTCTCTAGCAGGATAATGGTGAGCATGGGCACAGAAGACAATGTCTATGGCAAGTGTTTACAGGAAAGCAGCTGCCCTGCACAGTAGAAAAAGTTTGACTCACGTGCTCTTGAGCTGCCTGGTCAGCAATGGTGTTGGTTTCATGCAGAAATCGAGCCTTGGCCACGTTGCCCAGAGCTGCAAAGCACCTGGAAAGAGCAAAGCAGTTAGTCAATAACTGGGTTTTGTTGCCCACTTTTGGTCCATGAAAAGAAAATCAGAACCTGGGCAGCAGACCAAGCTCTGCAAGGTGGAGAGGTGGGCTAGCCCTGCTTCAAGAGAAGAATTTTGCCAAGATGTGCCCTCCAACCCTACTCCATGGGAGAAGCCATGGACATGACCTGTGCTCACAGAATCATAGAATCACAGAATGGCTTGGGTTGGAAGGGACCTTAAAGATCCTCCAGTTCCAAACCCCCTGCTATGGGCCCGGACACCTCCCAGTAGACCAGGTTGCTCCAAGCCCCATCCAAGCTGGCCTTGAACACCTCCTCCAGGGATGGGGCAGCCACAGCTTCTCTGGACAACCCGGGCCAGTGTCTCACCACGCTCACAGCAAAGAATTTCTTCATAATATCTAATCTAAACCTGCCCTCTTTCAGTTTAAAACTGTTACCCCTCCTTCTATCACTGCCGTCCCTGATCAAGCGTCCCTCCCCAGCTTTCCTGGAGCCCCTTTAGGGACTGTAAGGGGCTCTAAGGTCTCCCCGGAGCCTTTTCTTCTCCAGGCTCAAAGCCCTGTCCAACCTGGCCTTGAACACTTCAAGGGATGGGGCATCCACAGCTTTTCAGGGCAACCTCATGCTTCGCTTCCCCATGCTTCAGAGATGCACTGAGCTTCTCCATGTCTGTCAGCTCCCTGAAGCCTTGCTATACACTGCTTTGGGTTGTCATCAGCAAAAATGTGTGCTACAGAATGATGTCTTCCTGGCCCCAGTTCTAGCATTACTGTCTAGGATGAAAGGGCAAAGTCATTGTCTGGAATAGAGAACACTTAATTCTCCAATGGAGTGAATATTCCAGGCCACACAAAAAGTCATATCTTTAGTTAGACCGTAAAAAGGGTTTCTGTGAGGGATTCAGCAAAGGGAGTGTTTAAGCCAGAAATATGTTATAGCTTCTTTCTCTACCTCTCTGCAATGTGCAGCTGTCTAGCTTCCAAAGCCAGTCTGCTTAGGGTCTTCCACATGGCTTCCGTCTCTGTGGACATTTCCAGTGTCTCCAAAAATGCAGTAGCCCTTGAGACAGAGAGATTTGCAGACTGTCAATAACAGAAGAGCTCTCTGAGAAAAATCCTAGGCTGAGACAGGAGCTTCCTAACAAGAGTTGCACTGAAAACAAAGCAAGCTGTGTGTGACCAGTTCTGAAGAGGACTGTATAATGCAAGGCTTCACACACCAGGGAAAAAAATCAGTGATCAAAGTGATCCCTATCTGGGCTAAGGTACTTAGCGGCATATGGTCACCAGAACGCTGTAGCAGTGTGGGAAAAGTCCAAATCGTGTCTGAAGTAACTCCCTGCTGCAAAGAAGTCTCTCAAGTGGTATCAGTGCTATGAACATGTGAAATTTTCTTCCCTGGTCGATTTTAAAGGCCTATAACAACGTCAGTCATATTCAGGTGGCTACCATGACTTCTTCAGGCAGTCGGTTTTCACTCTGCACAGCTCCTGAATGTTTCCATGACACTGTCATCATCCCTGGAGGGGCAGCAGCAAAAGCGCTTGAGTACCACCACCTCACACCTGGTTACTACAGAAGACACACTTAGTCACTACATTTAAGTGAAAACTGCCTTCAGTGAACTCCTGTCAGTGTCAATGGGACCAGACTGGCCAGTCTTTTGTGCCACAGAGTTGAACCCACAAAGCTGTGAGGATGAAAAAGCTGAATATTCACTCTTGAAGGACTCTGCTGTGCATTATAGCCAGACCCGGCATCAACTTCATGCTCAGAGACTAAACTTTGACTCTGTATGGAAAGCTGTGCTGCTGTAGTTCATGGATTGCTGACTCTCAGATGTCTGCTACATGAAGTGGGCTACCTGCCATCACCATGTGGTGTATCTGGCACTTACCTGTGATAATCACCATCATCAATGGCAGTTCCAAACTCTATGAGGCCTTCGTCCAGGGTGTAGGACACAGTGTTCACCCCTTCAGACACTATCACTTCAGTCTTTCCATCATTCCGTTCCAAGTCTACAATATCCCCCTGGAAAGAGTACCAGCTGTCAACACTCCCATGTTCTCCTAAAGCATGTGGGGTAGCAGGGATGTGAGGACAGCACTGCGACGGCTCTGCTGATTTAGTTCTGCTGAATGAGCTGACACCGAGCAGACATCATCCTTATCTCACCAGAGGGAAGGAAAAAGCCACTGAGCAGCTCCTTCCTGTATTAACTGTCTCCGTGTTCTGCCAGATATCCCTGCTACAAAGTTGACAAGATGAGCTCATATTTTGTCCAAAAGAAACTAGCAATTCCCTTCTATCTTCCTTTTGCAATACTACCCTGACTATTTCCAAACATTTGAGCAAGTAACAGAAACTGCTGGAGGTGGTCAAAGTCTCGAGAGATTTACCTTCAGAGGAAACATGGTGACTCGCTCTGGAGCATCAATGTTATACCAAATGCAGAGGCTGTTTCTGTTCTGAGCCACCACCACATCACTGCCTGGGACCCATTGCACATAGGAGCAATAGTTCAAAATGGTAGTCTTGGTGCTGCTTTCAATGTCATAGAGCTGCAACTAGAGGGGGGAAGAGGAAAAAAAGGCTCAGCTGGGCTCATGGCTGGGCTGCTAGCTCACGTGAACATGGTAGGAACACCTGAGCAAGCATCTTGTGAACAGGTATTACCAACCAGGAATCAGACTTTTTCCAAAATACATAGCCCAAACCTCCACACTGTTATTTACATGCATTACTACCCAAGACTTAAGACCTTTTTAACCCCTGCAGTATTTTAAGCAGCATGCTCAGATCCTGCCTCCTTGTTGCTAGGTACATAAGTACATAAACCAGAATATGCCTTGCACTACTTCAATTCCCTCTCAGTTATAGAGCTGGAACAGGAGAACGGTCTCTTAAGTTCTTCATGCAAACTAGGGGACCAAGAACGGCCTTCCTCTGCAGTTCTGGGCTGGACTGTCCATCTTAGGTAAAGTCCTATTGCAAGAACCGTTGCCAATAAGGTGAGAGGGTGCTTGTTTGTAAAATACACTGCCCTGAAACAAACCTGACAATTTGGAAGGTGTAACCTGACACAAAGGTGTATGATGCCTTGTAACTTAAAAGTTCTAGGCTGTCTCTGCTCCTCGTCATAATTGTCCTCACCTAGCAAAGATGAGACAGAGAAAAAGAAAAGGGAATTGTGCTAATCTCATGACATACCAATCAAAAGAGAACAAGAAAGTCCCTGTTTCAGGCTGTACTGAACTGGTTGGAGAAATATGTACAGACATAGCTTAGGAGAATCGTGGTACTGCCTGATTGAGGCTGGCGGCAGTGCTTAACGAAGGGGCTGGCTATGTAGCCTCTTGAGTTGTTTGAAAAGGAGCCAGAAGAGGCAGCAGCCATCTTGATGATGCCACTGCCTCTTGCTGAGACAGTGAATTAGAGGACCCAAATACAAACTGAACAAGACTGCTGAAATAAATATAAAAAGATATGTTGCTGTGAAAGTTCTCTCTTCTTACATGATAGGACATATACGGCCTTGTGGAAATGGACAAGTCACAAATAGAAGCCTGTTTCACTTCCTGCAGGCTGCAATCACTGTTAGTACCCTTCTGAAGAGTGTCAGTGCAGCAGAACCCAAACAGAAGCCCTTGCTACTGGCAGGGATTCGGTCTCCTTTCTAGCAAAGGTTTTTCTTGATTCTTTTATGGATAGGTGAAAGCAGTGTCCTAAAGAGCTGTAGACATGGAACAATCCTCCTGCTGAGAGTTAAGAGGGTCTTGATTAGAGAGGCCCTCTGATGCAGATGCAGGCATAACATTTTTTGCAAATCCACATTGGGCTGCTCCTTCTACTTCTCTGGAATCACAAAGTACCTGTAGGATTCCTGGTTCTGTGATGGCCCAGAACGAGAACTACAGTCTTTGTGCAAGAAAGCCCACCTCCAGCACATTCTTGTGAGACGTCTGTGGTAAAGAGTTTGTGAGGCAGCAGATGTGTGCACTGCAATCTTTGCAAAGTTGAGCACTCTAGTTTCTAGCTCATCAGTGTGGGAGCAATGAATCAGCAGACAGGTAATTAACTGGAGATCTGTGATTCCCAAGCAAGAAGATACCTTTGCAACCCCTGCAATCTATGATGCAACCTTAGGGGTCAAGCTGCAAAAATGACAGTGAAGAAGCCTGGGGTTCCTGTGTGAAATGTGAGGGGTGAATTCAGAGTTTCTTCCAAGATGAGGCTGAGAAAGTTCTCAGGGCTTTCAACACGTATGCATGTATTAACATAACACTTCACCCATCCCTGGACTAAGGAGAGAGGTACAGCCAACGTGGAAATATTCTACTGCAGACTGACAACCCCCAATGGGATCTGAACTCTGGAGCAATTAAAACCATCCTGTGATGAGCTGCAGTGCTATAGCTGGGGTCTGCCACTCTGAACTGTGTGGAACTGTAATGCAATTGATAAATACACCTTCTGGCCTGCTGCAGTGAGCTTCTTCAGCTGGATCTGTACAGTTAAACTAAACAAGGTTAGTACATGAGGTGAGTACCTGCACATCATAATCTGTAGTGTGAAACCATTACCATGATTTTGGGCATAATTCTGTCCTGGGCTTACTAGTGCTCTCCCAGACAACATTCAGTCATGGTCTAGGAATCAGCACAAGCCAAGGGCCATACCGAACAAGCTATCTGGTTATGACTACACTGTTTTAGAGAACTAGAGAGTTCATCTTACAGACGTAAGCCAAGCTGTTGCAGAGAACACCTTTTTTCAATTTACATGTTTAAATGCAACATTAGGGTCCTCATCCTGAGATTAACCCACTTGTCTCCATCTCACAGCAGAAGAGTCTATGATCTTCATTTTCAGGGGTGATGAGATGAAGCAAGATGTTTAGTAACTAACTTCAGAATTAGCCAGGACTCAAGACCAAACATGCAATGCTGCCAGCTCATGCAATCTGAACATGGTGTATCTTCCCCAAAGGAGTAGTCAAAAAATCAGGAGTACTTCAGATGTGTTTCTCACCTCCCTCCCTCCATTTGGGCCTATCTGTCTTTACCTCTCCCCAGGCATGCCATCTTGCCACACTCCCACAGATGTGCCCGCCTCACCCTCATCTTCTTGTCCCTGAAGAGTAGTTTGTGGCCTGTTTCATTCAGCTCCAGCCAATCAATCTTGTTGTCATGGCTGATAGTGCCAGCATTGTAGCTACCAACAAGGTCCACTTGGGAAGGAAAGAAAGGAAACAGTGTAAGTACCTAACGTGCCCCAAAGTGCTGAACATTCAATTCTTTCCCATGGGGATCAGGTGCCTGGGACATAATTAGGGCAGGACCCACTGGCAAACACACTGTGACATGAAAAGCAGACTGCAGCGACATTTTATCTTGATGCCTTATCAACAGCAGTAACTCTCTCCACCCTTTTGTGAGCATGCACAGATTACAGGCGCTGCAGGCAGCAATATCATCTGCTAAACTGCACAGAATCTCAGTCCCAGGACAGTCACAGCCACCCCACAGCTGTGTCCGCACCAGGCAGCCAACCTGCCAAAAGCAGGGTAGCCTGGTCTCCAGTGGTCTGCTGCCAGGCAGAGTGAATGCGACGGGGGCCTTCCGGGACACGCTGTCTGGCACAGAAAATACAAAGGAATTAGTAAGGCTGGCAAAATACAGGGGAGAGAGGTTAACATTTACCTGTTGCTATAGTCTTGATGTCTATCAGATAAGCCAGTCTCTTGTTCTCCTCTACTCCTCTCTGCCTTCTCTCATTGATACGGACACTATTAGTAGAAGGAAATGATGACAGTTACCTTTACTACGTTCTAAATTCACAGGACTGAATCACATAGTCCACTCCAGACTTAACTGCAGTTTCCCCAAGCACATGGATCGTCTTGCAGTTCTCTGACCTGCAACTCTTGCACACTACCTACAGCTGCCTCAAATGAGAGCAAACCTTTCTGATTCATGGCTTCACTTCAGAAGCTGCCCCTCTGGAACCAGAGTCCCCAACAGCAAATTAGTTACAGTTCAGCTTCCACCTCTGAGCAGCCCATGATCCTCCCTTCTCTTCAATCAGAAAATGGAGTATGGTATTTCAGAGGCACAGAGGAGGACACACTGGCATAGAGTTCACGCTAATGCTGTGGTAGGACCAGCTAGATGCAGAGGAGCCCGAGTACATGCACAGGAGGTCCCTCTTCAGCAATACTCAAGTCAGGCTTCAATAACTATGTACCAGAGGAAAATGGGCTCTTGTGCTTCTAAAACTTTACAACCATTAAGTGTAATTGAGCAATTAAACCCCACCATTAAGGCACATGGAAAATAAGGAGGTGATTGGTGACAGCCAACATGGCTTCACTAAGGGCAAATTGTGCCCAACAAATTTGGTGGCCTTCTGCGATGGCGTTACTGCGTTGGTGGATAAGGGAAGAGCAACTGGTGTCATCTACCTGGACTTGTGCAAAGCATCTGATGCCATCCCACACAACATCCTTGTCTCTAAATTGGAGAGACATGGATTTAATGGATGGACCACTCGGTGGATAAGGAATTGGCTGGATGGCCGCACTCAAAGGGTTGCAGTCAATGGCTCGATGTCCAAGTGGCAACCAGTGATGAGTGGCATTCCTCAGGGTTCGGTACTGGGACCGGTGCTGTTTAATGTTTTTGTTGGCGGCATGGACAGTGGGACTGAGTGCACCCTCATCAAGTTTGCCGACATCACCAAGTTTGCCAACAACACCAAGCTGTGTGGAGTGGTCAACACACTTGAGGGAAGGGAAGCCATCCAGAGGGACCTGGACAGGCTTGAGAGGTGGGCCCATGCAAACCTCATGAAGTGGAACAAGGCCAAGTGCAAGGTCCTGCACCTGGGTCAGGGCAATCCCAAGCACAAATACAGGCTGGGTGGAGAATGGCTGGAGAGAAGCCCTGAAGAGAAGGACTTGGGGGTGCTGGTGGATGAGAAGCTCAACATGAGCTGGCAATGTGCGCTTGCAGTCCAGAAAGCCAACCACATCCTGGGCTGCATCCCCAGCAGCGTGGCCAGCAGGGCAAGGCGGGGAAATCTCCCCCTCTGCTCTGCACTGGTAAGACCCCACCTGGAGTACTGCATCCAGCTCTGGGGCACCAACATCAGGAGGACATGGACCTGTTGGAGCAGGTCCAGAGGAGGCCATGGAGATGCCGCGAGGGCTGGAGCACCTCTGCTGTGAGGACAAGATGAGAGAGTTGGGGGGGTTCAGCCTGGAGAACAGAAGGCTCCGGGGAGACCTTATAGCAGCCTTCCAGTAGCTAAAAGGGGCCTACAGGAAAGACAGGGAGGGACTCTTTTATCAGGGAGTGTAATGATAGGATGAGGGGTAACAGTTTTAAACTGAAAGAGGGGAGATTTAGATGAGATATTATGAAGAAACTCTTTACGGTGAGGGTGGTGAGACAGTGGAACAGGTTGCCCAGAGAAGCTGTGGCTGTCCCATCCCTCGAAGTGTTCAAGGCCAGGCTGGACGGGGCTTTGAGCAGCCTGGTCTGGTGGGAGGTGTCTCTGCCCATGGCAGGGGGTTGGAACGAGATGGTCTTTAAGGTCCCTTCCAATTCTAACCATTCTATGATCCTATGACCATTGGTCACTGTCAAAAGCAGATTACTCAGGTCCTGTTGTCTGGGGGCTGCGTTCTACAGTGGTGCACTTCCAAGTGTCTATATCTGAAGTCACTCTCTCAAAATGCAGTACTGGCCACAAAGGCAGGTTTGACACTCACCTGACAAGATGAGGGTTCATGAACTCTGTGCGGACAGACCCTAGGATGTCATTGCTTCCATACTCCACCAGTGTCAGCTCTCCAGCATTAAAGATCATGCAGACCTGAAGGTGAGAGGGGAGTACACTCTTACAGAAAACCCAGGTAAGCACACATACCCACCAGTGAAATGTGCAGAAAACAACTCTGCTGCACACAAGCCTAAATTCAGACCCTCTGGGATGAGTAGGGAATTGTCCTTGGCTTCCTGTTGTGACTGACAGCTTTTCCTCAGAGTTGGGGATTTTAGTTCTGGGCCTATCAGTAACCTGCAGGAGGACCCAGACTGTCACCCTGACAGCTGTATTCTGCACCTCTAACATACTCTCCGGCCATTGCTTTTTTATTGCTCCTCCACCCACTGAGTGTGTTCTCACTCAGTACCTGGCATGTGGAAACGGCAAGTATGGGGAGAAGGCAGATCAGGATCTGCATGGAAAGGGTAAGTCCAGGAAACCGCTGGGAAACAGGATTTTCCAGAAGTGCAGTTGACACTTTTTCTGCGGGTGCACACACAGCTTTACTCGCCATTCATGGGTATCATCCTGTCCCATCCAACTTACGTTCTCATTGTCAAAGAAGAACTTCTCATTCCCTCCAGATCCTTGCCAGGCTACCTACAATACAATGGCATGGAGTGAGCTCCTGCAGGGGACCAGGTTGCAGACATTGTGGTCTATTGTCCAGCTGTCAACTCCCACAACAGACAGCAAGAATTACACCCCGCAAGGGATCATGTTCCAACATTTCAGCTGTCAACAGTGTTGTTCAGCCATTCCCAGCTTGCAAGTTCCTCACTTCCCTCTCCTTTTTTTAAAGTCTCCCTCTGCTTCAGACTCATATTCTCTTTGTGCAGTATCTTACTGCCTTCTGGACAAGAGGCCTTTATGTGACCAATGCACTCCCTCTATCTTGTTCTCTCACAGGCACTTCTCCACCTTCCCCTAGACTAACTTTATTATAAAAAGCACCCCCAGCAGTCCCTTTGCCTCAGTAAATCTCTTCCTCAGAATCTCCACACCATACGTAGCTGAAACAGAGATTCCAACAAGACTTAAAAAAAAAAAAAGCTTTCCCCCATGAGGACAGTAAAGGATTGGAACAGGGGACCAGAGAAACTGGGGGATCTCCATCCTTGAAGGTTTTCAAGACCAACTGGGATAAAGCCCTGAGCAACCACATCTGAATTTAATGTTGACCTTCCTTTGGGTAGTAAGTTTGATAAAAGACCTCCCAAGGTCCCTTGCAACCTAAATTATTCTATGAATCTTTGAAAATAAATGTATTGTTCCCACACAGAAAACATATCCTCTGAGTTACAAAGTTTGACACTCAGGAAATGCCACAGATTTTCCAGTACCTCACTGAGCTTGTTGGAGCTGATGTCACCCAGCAGTAACGTGTCTGAGGTATGGGCCACCAGATACCTGTCTTTCCCTAAGATCTTCACCTCATCAATCTCATAACCATACTGGGATTTCAACACAACTCGAGTTCCTGTTGAGAGGTTCTTCACAATGACCTAGAGAAAGTGGGAAAAACCAATATGAGGCCCTGTTTCCATGTACAGAGGAAGAACACAGACTTCTTGCCCTATGGAATCATAGAATGGTTCGGGTTGAAAGAGACCTTAAAGATCACCTAGTTCCAACCCCCCTGCCCTGGGCAGGGACACCTCCCACCAGACCAGGCTGCTCAAAGCCTCATCCAGCCTGGCCTTGAACTCCTCCAGGGACGGAGCAGCCACAACCTTCCTGGGCAACCTGTTCCACTGTCTCACTACCCTCACCGTAAAGCATTTCTTCCTAATGTCCAATCTAAATTTACTCTCCTTCAGTTTGAAACCATTACCCCTCATCCTATCATTACACTCCCTGATAAGAGAGTCCCTCCCTACCTTTCCTGTAAGCCCCCTTTAGGGACTGGAAAGCTGCTATAAGGTCTCCCCGGAGCCTTCTCTTCTCCAGGCTGAACAACCCCAACTCTCTCAGCCCGTCCTCACAGCAGAGGGGCTCCAGGCTTCGCAGCATCTTCGTGGCCCTCCGCTGGACCCATTCCAACAGGTCCATGTCTTTCTTGTGCTGAGGACTCCAGAGCTGCGCGCAGTACTCCAGGTGGGGTCTCACCAGAGCGGAGCAGACGGGCAGAATCCCCTCCCTCGCCCTGCTGGCCATACTTCTTTTGATGCAGCCCAGGATGCGGTTGGCTTTCTGAGCTGCAAGCGCGCATTGCCGGCTCATGTTGAGCTTCTTGTCCACCAGCACCCCAGGTCCTTCTCCTCAGGGCTGCTCTCCAGCCATTCTCCACCCAGCCTGTATTTGTGCCTGGGACTGCCATGACCCAGGTGCAGGACCTTGCACTTGGCCTGGTTGAACTTCATGAGGTTCTTATGTAACAGACGACATTTGGGTATTTAGATGTCCCCTCACGTCATTTCACTCTGCTTTTTAAAGAGACCTTACCATTTCTTTTGTATGGGATGACAACTGTAATGAAGTGTGGAATTCTCACTTCTGCCATTTAGAAGTTTCTAGCCTAACTGGAGGACTACACAGGCCCTTGAGGATGAGTCACCCTCTGAGAGTCCTACACTCTCTCCACTGACTACAGAAGGGTGTCTAGACTGCCAGCTCACCCTTACTACCTGCTTTTGAAACAGGTAAAGTTGGCTGAATTTAAACCAATTAAGGAGCCTGCACTGGGCATGGAGGTACCCCACACAAATTCACAAGCGAGGGAATAAACTGCATTGTCTTTGCTCCTAGCCAATTTCCACCCAACTTTGATGCTGTCCCTGGAATATTCCCTATGCCTTTCCCGACTGCTTTAAAGGGAGGAGGGAATGAGGTAAATGAACTCAGAGAGATCAGCATCACTCCTAACTCTTTCAAGTATAGTTTTAACAGGGCTGAAGCTAACTACAGAATTTACAGAGTTCCCTCAGATGATTACAAGGAATCTGCCCCTCAGGGGTCCATATTGGGACCTGTACTGTTTAATGTCTCCATCAATGACATAGACAGTGGGATCAAGTGTAACCTCAGCAAGATTGCAGATGACACCAAGCTGAGTGGTGCAGTGACACACCTGAGGGATGAGGTGCCATCCAAAGGGACCTGGACAAGCTCGAGAAGTGGGCTCGTGTGAACCTCATGAGGTCCAACAAGGCCGAGTGCAGAGTCCCGCACCTGGGTGGGGGCAGCCCCTGGTCCCAGTCCAGGCTGGGGATGGAGGGATGGAGAGCAGCCCTGCCGAGAAGGGCTTGGGGGTGCTGGGGCAGGGAAAAGCTGGGCATGAGCCGGCACCGTGCGCTGGCAGCACAGAAACCCCCCGCAGCCTGGGCTGCATCCCCAGCAGCGTGGGCAGCAGGGCCAGGGGGGGATTCTGCCCCTCTGCTCCGCTCGGGGGAGACCCCCCCCTGCAGTGCTGCCTCCAGCTCTGGGGCCTCAGCACAGGAGAGACACGGAGCTGTTGGAGCGGGGCCAGAGGAGGCCCCGGAGCTGCTGGGAGGGCTGGAGCCCCTCTGCTGGGAGGGACAGGCTGAGAGAGTTGGGGGTGTTCAGCCAGGAGCAGAGAAAGCTCTGCGGTGACCTTACTGCAGCCTTTTAGTACTTAAGGGGGGTTTATAAGAAAGATGGGGACAAACTTTTTATCAGGGCCTGCTGTGACAGGACATGGGGTAATGGTTTTAAACTAAAGGAGGGTAGATTCAGACTCGATATAAGGAAGAAATGTTTTACAATGAGGGTAGTGAGACACTGGCTGAGGTTGCCCAGAGAGGCAATAGATGCCCCATCTCTCTAAGTGTTCAAGGCCAGGTTGGATGGGGATCTGAGCAATCTGATCTAGTTGAAGACGTCCTGGCTCATTGCAGGGGGTTTGGACTAGATGACCTTTAAAGGTCCCTTCCAACCCAAACCATCCTGTGATTCTATGAACGATTGGGCCAAGGACCAGAGGCAGATGATGGACAGGAAAGAAGCTGATGGCACCAAGAACTCCAAACATGTCTAGTTTTAGTAAGCATCCCTTTTCATCAACAGACATTACCTCACTGGATATTCTCTTACCTGGCTTGGTCCCACATATGTCATTTCAAATTTATTTTTATAAATGCTTCTGCGAAGGCAGCAGTCAAATTGTTCAACTCCTCCACAGAGAGTGCCCTGGGGAAACAAACACAATGCACACAGTCAGTGAATTCTGTTATGAAGAGGCATTCCAGACCATATTTCATGAACAGGATCACGAGTGAGACCAAAATCCACAGGTCCTGGATGCTCTGAGGAACACAGCTCAAGCCCCAGATGCATGAGGACCAGCCCTATCTTGACTTTTTTGAGAGAACAGAAATATTGAGAAATTCTCAGAGAAACAGAGCTTAGCAAATACTGCCACGTACATGGCAGAGGAAGAGAAGAGGTTAATACAGAAAGATTTGCAGAAAGGTTAATTTAAAGAGCTTTAAGGAATTATTTAACTTGATAGAGAAAGGCAGATCAAGGCCCAATGGCTGAAAGTAGAAGACAGACAACTCTGAACTGAAAACATAGCACATAAACATAGGGTATAAGATCAGTTTTTATACTGCTTCTCACAGGTGCTCAGAGGAAAGAATGCTCATGAGACTGCTCTAGAGAAGCTATCCTGACCTTATTATGCTTCTATGAAAAAAGGAGGACTGCTGCTGCCAATGAGCCATTACACAATCCTCCATGATATTTTCCAGCTTCATACTCTGCATGCTGCACATCTGACTGCAGCAGAGTCCTTTGCATGAGGTCTCAGCCCAGGCACCTGCATCGCACATCTCGGTGATGGTGTGACCACTCTTATAAGCCCTCCTTGTATCACGTCACTTTGTTCTCAGGAGCATGTGTAAGACTGTCCCTGGTGTGTGACTCATGGGCTCAAGGTTGCTGACTGTTGATACAAACCGCACAGATCCGTGAACCATCCCTCTTCCACGCTAAAGCTGTGATGGTGTAGAGGTGAGCTATTTCTTTGGGTTTGCCTTCCTCCCAGGCACTGCGGCGTGGGCTCCAGTTCAAAACCCTTAACCTGTGAGAACAGATGAGCCAGCAGAGATATGAAGAACTGTGTATGGTTGAAGAAGAAAGCAGTATAAAGGGGACACTTTACCATCAAGCACCGTACCTATCATAGCTGCCAATGACCACAGACTGGCCACCAGGACTGGCAGCTGCTGTGGTGAATTCCTTCTCCGACAGGTCCCGGCTATAGTCAAAGGTTTGAATCACATTGCCCTCCTTCCCATAAGCTACAATCTTCTTATCGCAGCCTGCAGCCACAATGCTGTTGGAAGCCCAGGCGAGGGCATAAGGAGGACAGGGATGCATCACCAACTTACCCTGCATTAGACAAGAAAGAACATCCTGAAAACGTGAAGGGCTCTAGCCCCTAGCTGGCCTCTGTATTCAGCTATCACAATGAGACCAGTCTGAAGCCCCTTCTGTAAAGTCCAGCTCGTGGAGGTTGCTTTGTCTGCCTGCCCGTCTGTAGGAAGATAGACAGAAACCAGAACTGAGAGATGTTTCGACTATTCCATGCGTTTAACTGGGAGAGAAGATTCCTGGTGCCAGTAAAAAGACCAGTACCATTAACTACACTGGGATAGACTCTTAACACATCAGAGGATATATGGGCGTTCAGCATATCATGCTAGAGAGCAGACATACTCAACCTGCTTCAGCTGGAGAGAAAAGATCTGAGTGACAATAACATTCCCTTCACCACAGTTTGAAGCAGAGAGACTACTTCTTTTGGGGAGGAGCAGGAGGCTCAGGAGAAATGCTGGGTGCCTAGAGTATCCTGTTCACAGACAGAGCCTGAACCTGGGATTCAGAGTTAACTGAGATAACTATACACTGCTTACTGAGAAGACGACAATGGCTATTCCCTGGAACCCTACCTATTCAAGCATCATTCTCCTGGACACTCTAACATCAGATCTTTCTAGACACCTGAAAAGCCTGATGTCTCATACACAAAAACGTAACTTCTGCTCTTACCACTGCATTCCGTGTACTTTAAAGCATCTAGTCACTGTTCTGTCTTCACCAATGCTCCATAAAACCTATGCTAGCAAGCACAGACTGCAGCTCTTCTCCAGACTTGCACTCCCTCCATGGCCTGATCCCTTTCCAGAGCTCTTGACCTGGGGAGTAGGCTGTGCAAACAGGAATTTTGCTCACTGAAGAAGAATCTTTGATACCTGTGATTCACCTGAGCCCTCATCATCAAAGAAGAAGCGTACTATGGTTCCATCTGCATGGCCAGACAGGATTCCCTTCCCCGACACACTGCAAAGAAACACAGACAGGATGATGCGATACTGCAGTAAGACTTGCACCTTTATTTTCATATCCCTGCCCACAGGAGCCAGTCATAGGGTCATCACTGATGTTCCTCATTAAAGGAACCTTTACCAAAGACAAGCTGGGTGATGAACACAAGAATATCTAGTACCTGTATCGGTGTCTGTAAAAACAAAGCAGATAAAAGTACGGAGAGTGGAAAGGAGAGCGGCCAGTTAAGTATCTTCATCATGTAAAATCACAATAACCAACTTTCGGTATTACTAAAACACAGAGAGACTAAGTTACCTTAAGTGGAATAATAACTATGCACACAATTTCTTATAACAAGGTATATCAAACAACTCTTGCATTGGAACTGTTCCAGAAATGAGGCTGGATATTGTGATGCCAGGAATCCCTAAAAGCAACACAATTTAGAGAAAAAAACAGCTTGACAAACACTCCATGCCTAAGTCCGTTATTTGTAGCACTAATGTCTTGTGTAATTCTTGACACAAGCAAGGACAAGAGGGCACGGAAGAGGAAAGAGGCCTAACATAATGTACCAGAAAGATACTTTTTAATGATGATTCAAGTACAGAATACAAATTCTATGAACACTTTAACAATCTAGGAATCATACATCTGTCTTCTGTTGATTGCAATCCCAGATTTGCCATTCATACCATAGCGATAATAGCATGAGCTGTGTTTAGAAAGAAAAGAAGATGGGGAGAGAGTGTGGGGAAAGATTGAGGGAGAGGGAGGCAAACAGGGAAGAGATGTGGGGGAATGAGTAGGGGTGAAGAGAGAGGAAATAAAAACCCTCTGGACAAAGGCAGACAGACTTTGGAGAGATTTCTCAGCAGTAGAAAGTCAGAGTCCGAGACTAGCTTTAGGTTTTTTAAATTTGTTTAGTACTCAAAACCCAGAATGTCACCATTTAGTGAAAATCTCACCGCTAGGACCACAACATATCTTAATTTTTTTAAGTAAAGGATACTGAAGTAGTTAAAATCAAATCTTAATTAATTTAAAATTGCACCTTATGGTTATATTTCTAATCATAACCTTGTCACAATTTATCTGGCAGAATATTTTTACTTTTTTTAGCCCTTAAACTTGACTAATGGTAGTAATTAGCTAGATGGAGTTGACAAATTTAATCTTTATAAAGTCCTGGATTCAAATAAATCAATATATATATGTAATCTCATGGGGACTGGCATCCTGATATGTGTTTGAGGGACAACCAAAATGCATGGGCCAGTGTGGCATCGCCAGGTATCAGATTTTAAGAAGGAATTCCTTCTGGAAAGCACAGTACTTTATTATCTCGACAAGGAACTGACAGCAGAAACACACTCTGGCAACCTCCCATAGTGCCACCAGTTATGCCAGGGCCAATAGCCGGGTAGGAGACTGAGCCAAAGCAGCATAGGCTAAAGCAACGCCATACTCACTTGGAAGTTAGCGAGACCACATAGGAATCTGTCCCATAAATGGTGGAAGACTTGTTGTTCTTTGTATTTGCTAAACGAACCTGAGAAAGAGAATCTGATCAATGTTGCTTCTGTCTGCAGAATGTGGATTTCCCCCAGCGTAACATCCCTAGAGGTTTCCCAGTCCATGAAATAACAGGAAGCTCACTGCTTTCCAGCGGGTTGGAGAAGAAGTGGAAGAGTTGGAGTCACACTTCCACGTTTCTAGAAAGGCTCAGGAAAAGGACCAAATGGCCCAGTAGAACCTCCAAGGACTAGAACTTGGTTCCTTCCAAGGGAACCAGGAAATTAAAGTCAGTGGTGTAATCCCTTTGTTGCTATTTGGCGCCCAGGGCCACACAGTAATGGCTCCTACCCTGCAGCCCAGGTGCTGGTAGCCCCTGCATGGAAGAGGAAATCAGGCAAATAACAAGCTTCTCTACCTTTCCTTCAGCAAGACCAAAGACAATGATATTCTCCGCTGGCCACGACAAGCAGGTCACAGAACTCTGCCAAGGAGGAGGTAAAAAGAGAGATAAGAGCTCCACCCTACTTGGAAATCTTCTTACCCCATTGCTACATAACACAGCTCATGAACACAAAGACCACTCAGACCAAGAAAGAGAAGAGATGGGGGCATTTGGACAGGTCTTAAAGTAGGATCGAGGCCTTCCATGCTGAAGCTTGAACTAGATAATAGCGAGCTGGGGTAAAGTAGCAGGCTCAGAAGGGCCAAAGCAGGGCATCAGTGTTATACTAGCATGGATGCTCTTCTGAGAGGATTACTTATTGATCAGATGTGTGGTTTTCCACATGCTATTGTTGAATGTATAAAATCATGGTTATTTTAAGATTTTTTTGCAACAAGTGTAAAACAAAAATAATTTGACTCTGATAGCTTCTGTGATAGATACAAGAATATTTGTACATTGGATCTTAATTTGATGAATCAGAAATAGTCTTTATTTATATTTTTTGTTTACAAGCAAGAAGGTTATCACATGCTACAAAGTAGGTCAGGTAGAAATGGGTTCATTAAACCCAAACCAAAGGTATTCTCAAAAACTGAGGTGGGGGAGCCCAAAACCAAACTGTAAGAGAGGGCAAAAGAGAGTTAATGAAACTGTTTCACATTTAAACTGAAGAATTTCAGTCAACAAGGCGGCTGGTGTTTGGCGCTGTCCCAACAGCACTAGCCTCACTGGCTCATCTGTTACACTTTAAGCATCTGAGCCTTCTTTAGACACATTTACACCCTCTTTAATTCATCTCACCTTCTATCCCCCACTCTTACCATTCACATCAGCAAACGCAGCTACAATCAGACACCAAAACGTCGCTGGATACCTAAGCTGCTCATAATTTATATGTCCAAACAATGACCAAGACCCATTTTTATTACACCTGTTTGCCAGACTTCCGTATCTTTCCCTCATTATCACCCAGACCCTTATTTTCAGCCCAACACAACCACAAGCCCAGTGGTAGCTCAGAAACAAGCCTCACAAAGTGGTCATGTGCTCAGCTACTTGTGTAAAGAAGTCAAACTTGTACATACTCATCCTGACCCTCTAGCAGAATGCCCTGCTTGCTAGCAGAGCAGAACAGCGTTACTGTATTCACAAGATGTATAAGAATGCCCAATAGGTTTTGCAAATGGCAGGAGGGGGAAAGGGCTTAATAAATGATCTCTCATATTGACTGAACAAACCAAATAACAATATTTAGTTATAGGAGAAAATGGACAAAGTGGTAAAAACCCACAGATATAGCATTAGAAAAAATAAAGGATTTTTTATGATAGAAATGGTAGAAAAAGCACAGGGAAAAAATAAGAGAATGAGAGAAAAGAGAAATGAACCACCACATTAAAAATACAAAAACCTGTCTGGATGCAGTGCACAGCACCTAACCATGTGAGAGGCAAGCAGCCTCCCACCAGGCTGTGAGGCTGGTGCCCCAGCAAAGGGGAGGCAGAGGGGCAGGCAGCAGGCAATAAACAATGAAAGGACCCTCCAGGGAGGCTACAGGTATCCACACCCGGGTTAACTTCGATGTCCAGGAAAGGAACGAGTGGACACCCAGCCCCTCTTGCTCTCTTTTCCTCATGACAGTCTATCTAGTGTTGTGAGCATTTACCTGCTCCAGGTGAACCTGCTCTGGCAGGGGGGTTGGACTAGATAATCTCCAGAGGTCCCTTCCAACCTCTACCATTCTGTGTGATTCTGTGTAACCACTCAGCGCAGCAGCTCAAACACAGCGAGACAAAGGCCGACCAACAGCTTTCTTCACTTATTGCCAGAGCAATAGAACTACGTGGGTTACCCTCCTGCAGGCAGCAGCAAGTGTTCAGAGAGGCTTGAGGGCCCTCCTAAGCCTCTGTAAGAGCAGATGCAGTGGTGGGTCATGACCCAGCCCTGAGATGTAGGCTTTCCATCCAGAGGCTCAGGCTGCCCTTCACCTGAGAAGCAGCTTGAGAATGCGTGGCACAGAAACTCCAGCAACTACATCAGGAGCAGCTCTGCCTAAGTCTTCTGGTGATGTGGCCCAGGGGGATTACTCCTCCTAACTGATACTGGCTCCTTCAGGGGCCAACATAGCAGAGAACTCCCTCCAGTGACACAGAGAAAGTGGGGGTCATAGCGTGATGGCAACTGGCTGGAAAGCCTAGGGCAGCTGCTGAACATTGGCTCCTGAAGCTAAAAGAACTAGTCAGTGCATTGTGTTGTCTCATACAGATGGTTTTCTACGCAGGGAATTTATAACACCTTTGTCTTTTCCAGATACTGACATCAACCTCGGACAATCCTTGCCAGAGACCTCCTGAGTAGAGTACGCTCTGACCACACAGGCAGAGCTAGGGGAGCGGAACACGAAGGCAGCCAAGGACAAAACCAGACTTACAAACCTGAGATCTCTGAACATGCAGAAACTGTGCAGTTTGACTGCATTCTGCACACTTTACGTTTTGGTTAATAAGGAATCTTGGGGCTTAGAGCTGCCAACGTGTGTAAAACAGCTGGGTTCAGAGTCTCTCCTGTTTTTCCCTTTCAATGCCCTTAAAACATTTTGTCCCCTGATGCCTGAAGTGGTCCCCAAAGTTTTGTAATTGGCTGCACTGTTCGTTCAACAATTAATTACCGTGTTGTACCCAGGCATTATGAGGCCTCTGAAGCTCGGCAAGGAATACAAGCCTCAAAATGTAGAGATTACCTTAGGATCTTCCTGCACCTTTTGAAGACCAAGTACCACTGGCAGTTTGGCCAAGTACACCTCTGAGTATCAGCAGAGAGACATTTAATTGTCTTTATCCTACACATGCTGGAGAAAATGGAGTTAAACAGCAGTCTGGGTCTCACCGTTTGGATGAACTTGTTGCATATCACCTTCTTGTCACCCCTGCAGAAAAAGGCAGACAAAACCGACTGTCAGCGAAGCTAGTAATACTGCCCATTCTGGTTACCCTACTGTTTGTGTTCAGTCTGTTTTAGTATTGACAAACACAGGCCCTTTAAGTTTTGCACACTAGCTGTCTATCACAAGGCAACTTTAGGCAGAAAATTAAAAAAAAAACAACTCCAGAGCTTACAAAATTCTGGTGACCTGCCTTTCTGAGCAGCTTTAGCACAACACACGCTAGCAAATGAGGCTGAAGTGAGGCAGGTTCCACAGTTCCACATCTATGAAACAGGGGAGAGCAGCACGGGCATTACAGCTCCAGCTCCACAGAAGCTGAGCTGGTGCATGGTCACAGGGGTTCAAGGAAATCTTATCTGCTGCTCACCACAGAAACGTCTGAGTGCTTCACTGCAGGTCAGACGATGCACAGCGCATACTGGGCGGAGGAGCAGGCCAGGACACAGATGCAGGCAGCATCAACGCCTGGCGAGCACGCTGTACGGCAGGAAGGAGGGTGCCGTCCCCTCCTCACAGCCGCCGGACCCTCCACGCTAGACTCACCACTCCTCTCCAATCCTGTAGACGTAGACAATGTTGTCCGTTTGGCCGATGGCGATTTTGGTGGAGTCCGGGGAGAAAGCCATACCTTTGACCACGTAGCTTTTCCTGCCGTACTGCAGAGAGAGCGGCGGTGTGAGCCGCAGCGGGAGGCTGCTCTGGCCCCGGCGCCCGGCCCCGGCCGCGGCCTTGCCCCGGAGCAGCCCCGGCGCCAGCAGGCCGGGCCCCGGCCCCGGGCCCTCACCTTGGCGTCGGCGGGCTTGGTGGAGAACTTGTCGCGCCGCTCGCCCTGCTCGTCGTACAGCAGCACCACCCGGTCGGCGGTGCAAACGGCGAACCGTGCGCTGCTGGCGGACCAGGCCATGCAGGTCACCCGCGCCGTCCCGTCCTGTGGGGCACACGCAGCCTCAGCACCGCCACCGCCGTCCCCGGCCCGGCCCGATCCCCCCGGGCCGACCCACCGTACCTGCGGGGCCAGCAGAGTCCGCACGTGCCGCAGCTGCATAG
>VWZL01001520.1:58937-80376 GCA_013396915.1 Stercorarius parasiticus | reverse complement strand
CAGCAGTGCTAGGGTCCGCTTCCCCGGCCCCCCCTCCGCCTGCTGCCCTGGCTGCCAGCCTCCTGCCCCACTTTCGAATTGGGGCCACCCGTGCAGCGCGGCTGAAAGGCCTTGGGTGGCTGCGACGGGCAGTGCCGTGGCTGGCGCTGGAGCACGCTGTACCCCATCTGTCCGCAGACATCCTCCCGGCCTGTGCGGGCCTTGGCCTCCCCAATGGCTGCGCCAGTCCTCCGCAGGCATGGACGTGCGTGCAGCCAGTGTGATGGGCACGGATGTCGCTGGCTGCCGGCTGGCTGCTCCGCCGTCTGCGGCACAGCCAGGTCTGAGACTGACCCCACAGCCCCCACAGCCAGGCTGTGCCTGGGCTTTGCCAGTTGTCGCTGCCCAGAGGCTCTATCGGAGCAGCAGAGCTTGCTCTCAAAGCTCAGAGTGAGACGGTGCTCTTCTGCCCTGGGGAGAGATCCCTGATGTCCTCACAGGACCAAGCGGGTTCCCTGGTAGTTGTAGTTTGTGCAGGACTACGCTGTGCAAATAAGGTCTCCCAATTTCCCTGTGGGTTCAGGTTATTCCAATTATGAGTCAGAGCCTTCTGCAAGTGTGCCAGTAATGCTCAGGGAGCTAATCCCAGGAAAGAGATGAAAAATAACCCTGAAAAGTATTAGCTTAGTGTGAACAGTAGATACCTAGGCAATTCCCAGGGAAGTGTACAAACCTGGTGTTCGTAGCAGAGCGTGTAACTTCTGTGTTCCTGTTCCCTCCCTCCTGTGTGGGATGAATCCCCAAGAAGGAGAGAGGGACTGTGACTCCCTGTGTCTTAGCCCTTCCGCATATCTCCTCTCTCACCATCCTTGTGCTCTTTGGTATTACAGGAAGGTAGATGTGTGCTAACGTCTGCTTCAGCTCTCCTTCAAAGTTATCACCAGGAAGTACTTGGCACAAGAGAAGCGTTCCTTTGCGTATGGCACGCTAGTCTGATAACTAAAGCCTTTGCCTTCAATGAGAGTGATCTCCCTGTTGAAGCCAACGGGTGTTGTCTTGTGGGAGCAGAGGTTGAATGGATGCTTCTACGGTGCTTGCTTTGTGTGTTCTCTGCCAACAGTAGTGGTGTCGGGACTGACCGCGTGGCAGAATGTTCTGGTGAAGGGGACTGGGTTCTGGAGGAAGCTGGAGGTGCTGAGGATTGTCCCTAGGGAAATCTTCCTTGAGTGAACAGACACTCTGCCCATTGGTTTTTTATTTTTATTATTTTTCTTGACTGCAGCAACAGGGTTTGAAAAGAGAGGACACAGGAAACAGAAGCCGGTGCCCCTTTAAATCTGTGACCTGCAAAGTAATGCACGTGGGAGCCCTCATAGAATCACAGAATCATTTAGGTTGGAAAAGACCTTTAAGGTCATCTAGTCCAACTGATGATCCTCCTCCCTCTGTGTTTTGGAGTTCATCCATAAAATGTGTTTTCCTGGAAGCTAGTTTGTGTCCTTGAAATACCAGTCCAAGCTCTTCCTTAACACAGAATCTTCCGAGTCGCTCAGCTTGCACTGTGAGTGCTGGACAAGCTACCCTTTCCCTGGCAGCCTGCTGCTGCAACAGAGGGTCTGGCTTCGGTTACACTGGGACAACTTGGGGATTTTGCTCTGACCGAGTGTGGCAGCAAATGCTGCTGTTCCTGAGGTGTGCCAGCAGCTTAGGTGGGTGAGATGAATGCAGTACAGAGCACAACCTGCTTGTAGTGAAATAGATGAGACTCAGGAATGCAAGGTTTTTGCAGATAGCACTGAACACTGCAGCATCTGAGGCTCTGTGCAGATATGGAGGACCTTACTGTTTGTGCTGACAGTCTGAATCTCCAGGGATGGAGGACTAAAAGCTTTTGAGAGTGAGCTGTCCTCTCATTCTGTTCCTCTTCCAAGACTGTCACAGAGCCAGGAGAGTGCCCTGCTGCGTGCATGTAGTGGCACTGCCGCTGGGAGCAGTGAAGCTGCAGCAAGGTGCCCCAGCTCTGCTGGGGGTAGCTGTGGAGCTGCTGGCACGTGGCTTATGCTGCTGAGGGATTTTGTCTCTGCAGAGCTTCCCGAGAGCTGGGCTGATATGCAGGAGCCACTGCTTGAGGGGATGTGCTTCACGCTCAAGTATCTCGGCATGACACTGGTAGAAAAACCCAAAGGAGAAGACATGGCTGCTGCTGCCATCCGCCGGATCGTGGCCACGGTGAGAGCTGGCCTTGGTGCCCTGCTGTGCCGGGGTGGAGAAGAGACAATTCAGAGCCCCTGGACTCTGGGAAGTGTCCATGTCCCAGCCCTGAAGCCCAGCTAGGGACCATGCTGTTCCCAGGAGGAGGGAGGTGTGCAAGAGGATGGCTGGTCTCTGCCCGTGTGCTCTGGGGAAAACTGCCTTCCTGCAGGACAGCCGCCGCTGCCTGCTCCCACAGCAGGAGCATGGCTCGGAGCAGAGCTGTGCCTCTCACAGCATGGAGAGGAGGGCGACGTACCGGGGGTTGTGGGGTCTGTCCTTTCCCATGTGCACGGCAGTAGTGTGAACGGATTCCAGGGTTGTTCTATGCAGGGCATACCTGATGTCCAGGCGCTGCTTTCCCATCCCTACTACAGAAGCCTTTGCAGCAAGGGTCCAAGTGGGTGGCACTCTGTACAGAGTCTGGGGGACTCCTGCCAGCGAGGCCGGGGTGAAGACCAGATTCTTGCCAGATTTGCAGAGGTGTCTGGTGTCTCCCTTCTGCCAGGCACGGGTGGGAGCTCGCAAGTTCCAGAAGGTGATTCTGACAGTGTCTCCGAGGGGCATCTCGCTGCAGGATGCAGACACAAAGGAGATGGTCGAGAACATCTCCATCTACAGGTGGGCATGGCATGTGGGAGAGCCTGGGTGTTCCCCAGCAGCCAGATGGAGACTGATGGGGTCTTGAGCAGCCAGGGAGGGTGGGCCTTCTGTTTGTGGTTCCTTCAAGCTTAGGTCTTCCTTTGGTTCCCTGAGGCCTGTGCCCTCTCCCTGCTGTGCCCCACTGCACTGCTTGGGGCTGAATGCAGGCAGGGTCCTGGGTGGCCTTGGGTTCTGGGTCAGTCCATCTGTCTTTTCCCTGGGTCCTGCTTGTTCTCTTCTGGCATTCAAGCAGGATGTGGAGGCTGATGGCTGGTCCAGCCCCCACAGCTAGGGCAGGACTGCATGTCTGGCCCTCTCCACTGACACAGGACCGCCCTTCTGGCTGCAATGGAATGAGGGTGCCGTGGACTGCAGCTTACTCGGGCTGGCTAAAGGCAGTTGTGAGGACTGGTGTGGGCTTTTTTGCTGCTGCCAGCTGTGCTTTGACTGGGTTGCGTGTCTGTGGGTGATGGGTGTGAGGGGAGCATGGCTGCAGGGTGGTGGCCAGATGGGAAGCAGAGACAGGACATCTCTGTGGTGCAAAATTTGTGTCTCAGCACCAGAGCTGCTGTACCAAGGCAGATCTACTGCCTCGCCTCAAATCATGTCCTTGGAGGTAGTCACTCACCCTTCTGTGCTCCTTTTGTCTCAGTGCTTGGGTTGAACTGGGCACCAGAGGACCGCGGAGCGCACTGGGGCAGCATGGAGGGAATGCCTGTGGATGCAGTGACCTCTTACTGGCTGTAGGTGCCAGGCAGCCTCTGTCCCTTGTTGGGGGTTTGGGCTGCCTGATTATTTGGGCAGATGAAAGCAAAGCCTGAGGCTGTCAGCACTGCTTGTTGGTGTACTGAGAGCACAGCAGAAGACCTGTGCTGGGGTCCCCTATTGCCCTGAGCAGCTCCTCTCTGCCTGCAGGATCTCCTACTGCACGACAGACAAGCTGCAGAACAAAGTCTTTGCTTACGTTGCCCAGAGCCAGGAGAGCGGGGCACTGGAGTGCCATGCCTTCCTCTCGCCCAAGAAGAAGATTGTAAGCACTGCCCTTATCACTTTTGGCTCTGTAAGGTAAGGGTGGGAGCAAGGCCCTTCCTCTCCCCTGTCAGAGAGAGGGCCCTTTCCTCTGCGCATCTCGGCTGGAAATGGAGTGAGGGGAGCACATGTGCGCTCACACACTGCAGAGGCAGGTGGTGAGTGGCAGGAGGTTCTTCTGTCCCAGCTCCTCTGGGATCTGCTGTTGGGGAAGGCTGTCCCACATGGGTGTACAAGACACAGCATTGAACTGTAGCCTTTCATGTGCATGCTCTGCAGGCAAAGGCAGCGAGGGAGGCCTGGGGGCTCTCAGATCTCACGGCACTGGTGTTGTCCTGGCTTGAGGGCCCAGATGGAAGCAGACATTCCCCCTCTTTCTTGTACACAGGCCCAGGCTGTGACCCTGACTGTGGCCCAGGCCTTCCAGATGGCACTGGATCTCTGGGAAGCAGCACATGCAGGTAGGAGGAATTTCTCAAACGTGTCCCTCTGCCTAGCCCTGGGATCGGGGTGTCCAGTGTGGGACACCGTCTTGGGCTGTATGGAGGAGAGAGGGCTCGCTGCCTGGCTGGTGTAAAACACAAACATGGAGAATTTTTTCCCTGCTGTTTTGTTCTCTGCCACTGCCCCACCTGGGGAGCCTGCCCTGTCTCTAGCTGGGGTGGGATGGGGATGTCCACGCTGTCCATGCTGAATTCTTCTGCTTTGCTGAGCTGTAGCACAGCTCAGGGCTCTGTGCTACCTGCCCTGAGCAGTGATTCCCCACCACAACCTTGTTTGCACCCTCCCCGAGCACTGCAGGGGTGTCTGTCCCTTGCCCACAGTCCTGCCTGTACATCCCCTGCTGGGCCTTCTCCAGGTTGCAAGCACTAACTCTGCTGCTTTTGCCCTGTCCCAGGCTCTAGGCAGGAACAGCCCCTTCACCCTTCATGTGTCTTGGAGAGCAATGAGCCCGGCAGACCAAGTGAGACAGCCCCCCCGGGGAGCCCTCCCTTCAGACACCAGTTTGGGGTACAGTATGTGCAAGTCTAGCCCACACCCAGGTCTGTCTCACATGAGAGCAGGAAAAGAGTAACCCTTACTCAGCTCCCTCCTCCTGGCTTCCAGGACCCCGGTGGTATCTGCGCAGCCTCCCTCACACATGGTGGCCTGACATGAAGAGGGGCACTCTGTGCTCTGGCTCACAAGGCAGTGTGGTTCCTCAGGTGGTCTTTGCTCCAGGAGCTCTCCTGTCAGCCCCAGCATTGCAGCAGTTCCCAGCTCTGCTCTGCTGGCACTGTCAGACAGGGAGCTGGGACCTGCTCTGCACGCTCGGTGCTGTGCCTAGGGATGAGACATTGTCTCTGAAGGAGAGGAGCCTTTGTCTAGTCATCATCTTGCCAGCCTGGGCTAAGGCTCAGCCCTGCCCATCTGCACTACACCTGCTGCATGTCCAGGGCCGATGAGAGCATTGCCGGTCTCACTGTGTCCCTGCCCAGGAGCCTCTGGACACTTGGTCCTTGGCCTCATGCTGCCAGTGCTGGCCCAGCCTGGCAGTGCTTGGGGTCATCCTTGCTTACAGCCCACTCCCAGTGTCCTCTGCCTGGCCCTCCGGCTGCAAGATGTGCTCACCCCACTCCTGTCTCTGGGCAAAGCTGTGCTGAGGGCAGCAGCTTCTCAGCTTGGTGGCTTGTTCTGCACTCACAGCCTGTTTGGTGCTCTGCTGGCTGGAGGAGATGTGAGGAGAGCCGTGGTCTGTCTCTCCCCTTGTGTGGCTGTGTGCCGGAGCCCTGAGGTTTTCAGCAGGTGCCATCTTTCCCCCTACTGCCTGTAGGCACCCTTTGTCTGTGGGTGATTGTGTCTTGTGAAGGCGCCGGGGACTGTCCTGCTGCTCCAGAACAGGCTCTGGGCAGCCCTAGCTCACTCCTGACAGACAGCTGCACAGGCAGGGAGGTGTCATGGTGGTTTTTTTTGTTTTGTTTTGTTTGTTTGTTTGCCAGGAGGAGGAAGAGGAGGAGGAAGATGATAATGTCGGTGACACCTTACCTGGGTAGGTGGTGAACTGATGCTTGCATTCAGGGATCTCTCTGGTGAATTCTGTCTTGTTTCCTTCTCTGCACCCCACGCAAGGGGAGCTGCTGGGGCCACAGTCATGGTGGGAGCATGGAGGAGATCTGCATGGGAGCAAGGGGGAGCTGCTTTCTCTGCCTCTGCCAGCTGAGACGTCGAGTGAACAGAGAGCTGAGCTGTGGAGGGGGCATGTCTTGCAGTTCAGCTTTTGCAGTGGAGCTGTGGGGGACAGATGCTGACCCTCAGCATGTATGCAGAGATGTTACTTGTTCTGTTTCTGCCACTCTGCTAAGGCCAGCCTACCCAGACGTGCTTAGAATCAGAATCGTGAGTCCGACCATTGACCTAGCACTGCCAAGTCCACCACTAAACCATGTCCCTCAGCACGTCTACACATCTTTTAAATCCCTCCAGGGATGGCGACTCCACCACTGCCCTGGGCAGCCGCTTCCAATGCTTCACAACCCTTTCCGGGAGGAAATTGTTCCCAGTATCCATCCTAAACTTCCCCTGGTGCAACTTGAGGCCGTTTCCTCTCGTCCCATGGCCTGTTCCTTGGGAGAAGAGCCCGACCCCCCCTGGCTCCCCCCTCCTTTCAGGGAGCTGGAGAGAGCGAGAAGGTCTCCCCTCAGCCTCCTTTTCTCCAGGCTGAACACCCCCAGCTCCCTCAGCCGCTCCTCACCAGACTCCTGCTCCAGACCCCTCCCCAGCTCCGTTGCCCTTCTCTGGACATGCTCCAGCCCCTCAGTGTCTTTCTTGTAGTGAGGGCCTCCTCAGGTGGGACTCAGAGTTGTCCCTCTCCTCCCACTGATTTCTCTCAGGCTCGGGCCAGGATGGAGGCCTGCTCATAGTGACTTCTGCATGGACTAGGGCCTGGGGCTGAGCTTGCTGGTGTGTGTCCTGTGTTTGGGAGGAGCTGATGGTACCAGACCAGCAATGGAGGATTAACCCATAGGTCTTTGCAGAGGTGCCTGCGGTGGTGGGTGCAAGAGGATGGTTCCATTGTGGCTGTTCTCCATGTGCCTGTCAGCCAGCACCTGGCTGGGGTCTGCCAGTGCCGCAGGGCTGAGCCTGGGCTGAGCTGGTGTCAGCTGGGAACGAGTGCATGCACAGACCGGAGATATGCATGTGGCCCTATGATGTGGCAGCCCTTTGTGCGTGGGGCCTTCTGGTGGGAAGGAGATGTGGCTTTGCAGTCTCAGGACAGGCTGGCCTGGGGAAGGGGTTTGGTAGGGGGCCTGGGCCTTCTGCACTGAGTGCCTGGTACTGCTGCACCATGCCTGCATTGTTGGGGTCACGAGCGTGCTGCGTCTCTCGGCAGGCCTTGCTTGGGGTATGATGGGTGCTCTGTTCTCTTCCAAAGCAGCATGGAGGAGCTGGGAAGGGGAGCCCACAGCCCAGCAGGTAAGTTCTCTCCTTCAGTGCTGCTTTGCCACGTGCCCCAGCATGTCCTCTGCAGGGGGAGGAGGCTGGTGGCTCGCCTGGGAAGGTTTGTTTCCCCTCCCAGGCTGTGCTGGGTTCCCAAACACCTGCCTCATGGACCGGGTCTTCCTCCCTCTTGTGTTTCAGAGTCAGCACCTCTTGTGCCCAGAGCGAGCTCTCCTACTACGCAGCTACTGTGCTACCGCTTGGGGCAACCCCCAGACAGCTGGAAGGGGCTGGCAGGGGTTGGAGACCTCCCCACGCCCGGCCCTGGGACTGCTGGCCCCAAGCCTCCCCTGGGCTAAGCCAAATCTCCGCAGCAATGGACCAGCCACTCAGGACTCACCCTGTGCCTGCACCCGGGCCAGGCAGTGCCTGCCCTGCCCCAGCACTGCCCACCAGGCGCAGGGTCTGCTGGCACCGCTGCCATGCAGTGCACCAACCGTGACACCCGCTCCTTGTCCTGCTCTCCGCTTTGCATGAACCGCCTCAAGCTGCAGCTGCTCCCTGCTCCCAGCTTGGGCAGGTGGACCCGTGCTTCTCACTCTGCCTGCTCCCGGGGCATGCAGAGCCACCTCACCAGCTCCCAGACTGCAGGACGCAGCCAGCGTGCACTGCATCTGACCTGCCTTGCTTGTTAGTCCCGCCTTGCTCCTCATGGTGGCTGCTGGGGACCAGCTGAGGCTGAGCAGCCCCTGCCGATGGTGGAGGACTTGCTCCACGTGTCCCCCCCTCGGGGAGCTCTTGGCCTGGAGGAGTGAGGGAGGAAGCGCTTGCCCCTGCAGTTCAGCCCTGCACCCTCTCATGAGTGAAATGAGCTGGTTTTTAAAGGAAAGCTCTGCCTTTATAGTGAAATAAACTTAAGTTTTTTACTGTTGTCATTGGGGTTTGAGTGCTGGATAGGATGCCAAGCACAAGTGTGCAAGGTACTGTGTCTCTGCTGTGCATGCCCCGAGCTCATGGAGCCCTGGAGCTCCCATATCTTCCTCAGCTGCTGGCCCCGATGGAGCCATTCCCCTGTGCTGAGGCCTGCCCGGGCCCAGGGTGGGCATTGTTATCTGGGGGCAGCCGGTCTGGGCTGTGCTGGAGTGGTGAAGGTCATCTGCAGTGGCAGGAGCTGACCATGCTGAGGCCATGGAGGACACTGGCCCCCTGTGTGCCAGGAGGTCTCAACCTCTCCCCCCATGTGCCCACTCCACTCTGGGCTGCCTTTGCCCTGCTGCACACCTGGCTGTGGTCTGGAGACATGGGCAAGCCACACACTTGGTTTCCTTCCCCAGAGAGAGCAGGGGAGGCTGCAGCCAGCAGGACGTCTGGTTTCTCCAGCAAGTAAGTTTGCAGCTGCTTTCTGGCTGAGCACCTTGCTGCCGGCTTCCTGTCACATTGCAGCCCATCTCCCCGTCTAAGGCTGGTGACACTGACAGCCCCAGCTGGGCAGTACTCACTGTATGCAGCATCTCCTAGACCATGCTGAAGGCGGGTGCTATGGGGAAGGCTGGCACTCTGGGGAGGTTTGGGTCCCTACACGTCAAAGAGCCACACACTCTTTTCCTCATTTGAGGTTTTGTATGTTGAGTCCTGATCTTGTGCCTTTCGTCCCACAGCTGAGGGCACAGAGCAACCTGTAGAAGTTATTAGGGTTGTGCAAGATGAGGTGTGCAAGATGACTTTAGTGGACCTGCACAGCATGCAAGAGCAGGTCTTCCTTTGAGGGCCATACACACAAGTTACAGAAGTGCTGGTACTCATCCACACGCGCACACACAGAGACCTGCAACTCTGCAGGGACAACGCTGCCTTTGAGCCAGGATGCTTTTATTGAAAAGACTCTGCCACAGGGAGTTGCTTATCCTGTCCCTTCCCCACCTAGTCCTGCAGCAGGAGCTGAGCAGCACCTGGAAGGAAGAGTCCTGAAAGTGCTTTACTGGAGGTTTATTCCTGGAAGACACTGGATCCTGTGATGCTTGAGTCCAGGGCTGCAGAGCCAGCACCCCAGCTCAGTGACAGGCTGCAGAGCAGAGCATGGAGGAAGAGCAGCAGCCAGGGCACCAGTGGCCATCTCCGCAGCAGAGAGCAGCCTCCTATTCCCGTTCCCTCCTACCACTGGCAAGAGGGCATGCCTGGGCCTGGCCTCAGCCACAGGGCAGTGTGGATACCCAGTGACAGACTTCTGCCTGCAGGCTCTGGGGAGCAACAAGCACAGAGCTGACATCACCTCTTCACAGCCCCACGGTGGTCAATGGCTCACGTTGTCCTCGCAGGAGCAGGCAGACTGGGCAGGTAACAGTGAGCCAGCAGTCCACCAGCTCCGGGCATTCAGGGCCAGCCCTTTCCAACGGGTCTGTGCCACATCAGACAACCTGGCGCAGGCTGTGGGACCATACCCCCACAAGACAGGAGCCAGGAGCAGGATGCGATGTTTTTGAAGCTAGTTATCCCCAGAGCGGTGATGAGCTCTGCAGCCGCGTCCTGCTGAGCCCCTCTGAGACCCTGCTGGGCCTCACCACATTTTCTCCTCCAGGCAGCACAGGCACCGCTCTGCTCACAGGGTGCTCAGCAGCTCCCCACAAACAGCCTGAACGTGCCCTACCAGGGAAACAGCAAAGCCACAGCCATGCCCTGGCACTGCCGGCTCCCACAGCTCTGTGAGACTCACACCACCCCACAGAATGGCTCCTACCAGCCCTCCCTGCCTGGCTGCATGCTCTGCAGGCCATGGCAGCACTAGCTCCTTGTGCTCATTTGTGTCCTTGTCCCCTGCAGCAGGGAGAGGCCTTGAAGCCCCTGCACAGCAATGATGGGGTGCAGCAGAGCCCTGTTCTCCAGCAGGGATCCCCTCTTCAGCTGTGCTCGCTGGGCCCAGCCCTGCAGACAAACCCTCCTGCCACCTGGCCACAACCTCCCTGGCAGCGCTGCGGCGAATGCCCGCACTGCCATCCTCTCAGACTTGGGGCCAAAAGGGGAGCGGCCCCTGCCCTCCGAGCCCCAACACAGCGGCTGAGAGCAAGGTCTGCTCCCGGCTGCCTGCAGGCAGGCGCCTGGTGCCACATGGTTGCACCCTGGCCTTTGGCCAAACCATCACACAGGCACGTTGCCTCCCCCCAAGCCCGGGCTGCCCCCCTGGGCTGGTGGCGTGTCCCCTGGCCCGTTCTCAGCTCCGCGCTCCGCAGCGGCAGGGGAGCGGGGCCAGGCATGCGGGATGAGCAGGGCCGTGCATTGCATGCGCGGCTGGGAGCCGGCTCCATGCACACCCCTGCACAGGCGCCCTCGGGAAAGCGTAAGTTCTGATACATGGATCTTCGCATGCAGAGTTCCAGGCTGGGCACCTGGTGCTGCCTCTTCTTTCAGGGCCTGCTTTGGCTCTGGCAGGACGCCCAGGACCCCAGACGCAGAGGTGGTGCTGCACTTACACCTCGATTATATTGACCGAGGGAGACTTCTTCTATGAGAGAAAAATCTGTGTTAAGGCCCTGTTTTGCTAAGCCCCTGGGATGCAGACCCCACGACAGAGCCCCCAGACTCCCACGGCAGGCACTGAGGCCAGCAGATCTCCTCCGCAAAAGGGCTGCTGGCTGCAGCTGAACCCTCTGCCCTGAGCTGAGGCATGGGTGAGCTGCAGCCGAGCCCAGGCTTCAGCGTCTCCCTCAGGGCACCGAGGAGCCAGCACTGGAACCCCAGCCTTTTGCAGAATGGTTCAGGTGGCTCAGCTGCACTACCTGGTGCCTCCCTTCAGGCAAGTCCCTTCAACCACACACTCGCCTCCCCAGGAAGCCTTTCTGCCCACAGCTGTGCCCCAGTACTCCTGGGTGAGCAACGTCCCCCTGTGCCGTACACTCTTCAGCCTCCAGGGCTTGCAATGTCTGGTGACTTCTGCCTGGTCCCTAGTGGTAGCCATGCTACACCCAATGCCCTTGGACAGGAGGTAGGTGCAGGATCAGAGCAGAAAATGTGAGGGGTTAGGAGACCATCTGCCATGGGGCAGAGAATCCACAAAGCATGGGATGACTGGCAGCAGAGGGACAGATGAGGCTGCTGAGTGCCAGGCACGTCTCACTGCCATGTCCCTCATGACAGCTCTGGCATGTACCAAGGGAACTAAAGGCTGCAGGTGGCAAGGTAGATTTTATCAAAAACTGTTGCAAGCACGAGCAGGCACCTTCCTTTATGCTAAAAGGAATGTGCTTATTGAAGAGCACAGTGGATACATGAATTCAAAGAAGGTGCTGGGAAGGGAAGGGGTTCTGGTTGCTGCACATGTGTTTTGTAGCTCAGCCCTTTCACGCTGAAGCAGGGTGCAGGAGGTTTGTCCCCGTGCCCACGCTTTATAACAGGGCTCAGATCAAGAGCTGCACTGTCACCTGCTACTTTACAGCAGCTTGGCCCCAAAGCCAGGAGGGGAAGTGAATGCAGAGCTTTTTCTTTCCTATACCTTGTTCCCAGCTTTGTAATTAAGGTCTGCAAGAATAAACTTGCAGTGTTGTCACCTGCAAGGATGCCAAGAGTGTGGCATAAAGACAAACTGAGGTGCATCAGCACTGTACAGGTGAACTTTGCAAGCAGCAGGAACAGGCCTTTGCACCTGCCTTTGCAGCCCTATATGAGCAGAGTCAGTTTGGAAAAGGAATCCAAGAGGAGGGATCTTTTTGGCAAGGAGTAATCAGGAAGCTAGAAAAATCTGGAGGAGGAGAACTGGGGCCTCGGAGTTCAAACCAGGAAGTTTCTGCTCCTGACATCCACTGGAAACCAAGATGTGTAAGCAGAGGGGCAGTTAAGAAACACAGTGAGTAGAGTTCCCACCATCGATAGAGGAGGCACAAGAGAAACAAAGGAAAACCTAATGCAAGGTCCCGGTAGAGCATGTGCATCAGGGTTATAAATCACCGTCTTTGTCAAGTAGCAAAGGGAGAAGTGTCAGGTGCTGAGGGAACAGCCAGATGAAAGTACTGCTCCCTCCCCATCCATAGCCCGACACAGTACCTCCACTAGGGTGGGGAAGAGGCTCTGGGGTCCTTCCTATGAACAACTTGTGTGGCGATGGCCTGGAGCTGGCCTCAGTGAAGGCAGAAAGCGAGCAGCGATAGACCAGTGCAGGAACCATAAGAACAGCTGCCCAGCTTGTCTGCCTCCTGCCTCAACAGGAGCTAGACCTGCCTATGGGATGCAGAAGAGGTGCGGCCTTAGAGGGGCATGGTGAAGGGGCTGTTACAGTGAGAGGACAGGTACCACTCTGCAATGTGGGAGCTGATATATCCTGTCATCTCTTGCAATGTTTCTCCTGAAATCACCCCTTGGGGCACACACACTGCCCCAGAGAGACCAGGGCTCCTTGCACCCCAAAAACCTTCAGTTTTTAGGGTAAGAGCATGAGCTGGGGTGTTTCTGTGTCTGGAGAGTGCCAGAACCTGTCTGGGCAGCAAGCCACAGCAGACGTCATATGCCATCCCTCCTGCTAGCCCTCCCCACTCACCTTGCTCCGCAGCAGCCCTCCACTCGGTCGCTCTGGCGTGCTGTGCTCTGAGGAGGGCTTTGTCTTTTCCTTGTTGTTGTTGGAGTCGTTGTCCTTGATGATGTCATACTGTCTGCAGAAGAGGGCGATCACCGCTGCGAAAGACAAGAGGATGAAGGACTCCCTCACACCAGCTGCCTGCAGCCTCCCCTCCCCACAGCATCCCAGCTGGACAGCCCAGGGTACCCTGGTGTCTGCTCACCCACACCCTCCACCTGTGCCAGCCCAGGCCACCCCAGGCACCTCTGCACATGTGGCCAGGCCAGTCTCCTTGGACAGACAAGGCATGGATGCAGCTAAAGCCATCAGGGCACACGTGAGGTGCTCAGTGCCTCCGGCGTAGGGCTCTGAGGCCAAAGGGGGGTGGTGAGGCACTCAGACAGGGACAGCCCTTGAGGTCAGCGAGCAGCCGAGTGAGTTTCTGAGCGCCTCCAGCAAAGCACTGAAGTTACTGGTCCACTCTGTCCCACACCTTGGGACCCTGGAGGCAGGATTCTGGAACAATGCTTTGAACTGTAATCATTAGATGTGTTGGACCCATTCAAACCACGGGGCGTTATCACGGCCACCTGCAGACTGGACCTGATTTCTCCCTGTTGGCACTCTGACACACCAACCTGTGCGAGGTGTAAGCTAGCAGCAGCCATCTTGTATTTTCTTCCAGTGCACTAGAAAAGTGTTCAAGACCAGGACAAGGAGAGATTCCTGCAAGATGCCACTAGAAAATCCACATTTACTGGGAAGGGAGTAGGAGACAAATGATTTCCCACTCACAGCAGCTGCATGTGACCAGTCAGGAGCTGACTCTTATCTCCTAGGCTTCCTTGCTCCCAGGGCAGCCTGCTGTTTGCTAGAGCACTGGCTATAATCAGGTGCTGTAGAGGAGCAAATCACCCATCCTACAGCTTTACCAGATTGAGGCACAGCCACTACCAGCCAGTGCGGCAATGTTATCTGATGTCAGACAAGCTAGCTAAGGCCCAAGTTACATGACAGTTAATGTCATCTGCGATGCTCCCACCCTGTAATTCTGTTTTACTTGTGTCCCACATTGCCTCCTGCTCTTCCAGCCCAGCAGTAAGGCCAGCCAGCCCACATGTTCCAGGCCATCACTGCTGAGCAGCGGCTGTGGTTACTCCTTTTACCCCACTGGCTCGAGCTCTACAGAGACTCAATGGACTTACTGGGAAGGATGCCAGACCCATACCAACATGCCTCTGAACTCTTGAGACCCATCCTCTTTGTGGGCCCTGGATTGCACCTCTGCCCCAGCCTGCTGGAATGTTGCTTGTGGCACTCACCTGCCCACATGAGCAGCACAGCCACGATGATGATAATCTCGCCTGTCTGCAGCTGCCTGTCTTTGTCCAGCCCTTCCATGGTGATGTCACCTGCAGAGAAGAGAGACCAGGCAAGGCTGGCAGCAGATACCCTCCCACCAGAACCTATTTCAGGACCAGCAACGCTCGAGGATCTGAGAAGGAGCTCCAGAAGAGAGGGGCCCACCTCCCCCAAACAAGGACAGGTGTGGGATGACATCTTGGCTGGGGAGAGGACACGCAGCCTGTGGCTTTTCTGTCTCAGATAAACCATCCTCGCTACCAAAGGCGGTCAGGGATTCTAACAGCTTGTTTGGGTTCTAGCAGGGATTGCAAAATGCACCTCGGTGATTACTCCCTACATAGGGACCAGGGCAGGTCAGGAAGGCCCTGAGTTGAACACAAAAATTCTGAGGAAAGTAAGCCATCTGCTTGTCCTGTTACACTTTTCTCAAGTCCCTCTCTTATGGCTAGTGCTGGAGACTAACTCCCATGCCCAGCGGATGCCCTCTGAGCATTGTGTCTCTTAGATTCTTAGATCATATCTCATGGACCAGCATGTAGGCAACCTCAAGGCAAGAAGGCACAACATGGATATGAGTAGGAAAGGAGGATGAGGGGCTCCATCGTTTGTGCTTCAGTAGCTTTCAGGCTGGGAGATCTGAGAGCCCATTCAATATTTGCTTCCTACAGGCAGCAGCTGAGCAGACCATAGCAGTTGTCCTGGCCACAGCCTGCTTAGCTGAATAGGGTGCAAAGACCTGGGATAGGAGGGCTGTAAACCAGGCCTTGGGGACATTATCATGGCCACAGTGGACACAACAGCAGCCTGTACAACCCTGCTACCGGTTATGACCCTGTGTGTCCCAAGCAGCCTGCGGCTCAGGGCAGCACCTTCCTCACTGCCTGTGGAGACCTCCAGGTGTGGCCCCACCAGTGGCACCTGGGTGAGCTGGAAGGAGCCGCCTCACCTTGGTTGGAGCTGTTGGAAGGGAGGCGGTCAGTCTCCTTCAGGGTTCGGAAGTGGACGCGCTTACTGGCCTGGCTTTCCCCGTAGAGGCCGATGCTCTGCACCTGGATGATGTAATCAGCATCCTCTGCCAAGTCCCACAGCACGCAGGCCCGGTTGGTGGTGTTCACCTCCCGGATGAACCGCTGCATCTGTCCATCTTGCCGCTGCCGGAGTGAAGAGCTGTCATCCCCAGGAGGCTGTTCCCAGCGGCACTAGACACAGGCCCCTGTCTGCAGGGCTGTGCCGGGCACACTGCCCTTACTCCTCCCTTCCCGGGCAACCATCCACCCCTGGGGTGCACCAGGCTGGCCAGCACTTGGCTATGCAGCACCCCTGTGTGGCCAGAGCCAGGTGCCTCCCTGGAGAAGCCACCACTGTTTGGGGCTGTGGAGGCGGAGCAAGGCAAGCAAAGAAGGGTTATGTCATGGCTGAAGCACCACACTTATCCAGAGAAATCGCAGGGAAGCCACTGGAGGGACAGCTGCCCCCAGCACAGCCCACGGTCTGCTGCCTCCCACCAGGATGGATGGCTCAGACAGGGTGCCCTGGCAAGGGCTGCTCAACAGCAGAAGTGTCCTCAGGCAGATGCCAGAGGAGCTCCAAACTGAGGCAAAAGGGCTGACATAGGAGCATGCTGGTAATCAGTGAGAGGGGTCCCCAGCCCCCAGGGACAGAGCCTGGATACCTGCTGTAAGATGGCATAGCCGATGACCACATCTCCTTCTGGGACGTCCCAGGAGACTGTGGCAGAGTTTGCCTTCAGCTGCGTCACAGTCACGTTGACGGGGGATGGTGGCCTGTCTGGGTGAGCCAGGGACGGACCGAGGCAAGGCACAGGAAAGAGGCAAAAGAAGATGTCTCAGAAAAGGCACTTGCCCCTGCACACCACCATGCGTGGCCTCTCCAACATCTGCCCTTGGCAGCACACTGGCCAGGGCAACAGGGAGCAGCTTCTCCGGTGAATCTGTTCCCAGGAGAGTGGCACAGTGGGTGCACAAGGCTGAGCCCCTGCCAGCAGCAGCACACGCACAGCATGGTGCTTACTGGCCTCGTGGTAGCTGCCCACTGTGTGACAGGAAGGTGCGCAGGCACGGAGCAGCTCCCTGCCTGTGCAGCTACCCCTCTGTGACACCTGCTGGCTTTAGCAGCTCTCAGTTGCTGGCCAGGACTCCTCCCTGCCTGGCTGTTGGTGAGAAATGTGCTCACTGCACACCTTACCCCTTACAGCAGCGAAGGAGGACAAGCTCACATGGCATCTGACTGGCTCTTCTCTAAAGGGCTTGCTTGCGGTGGCAGACATAGCCTATTGCTCATAATACATGTTCCACCTAAAAGGGATTAGCAGTGCTGACCACGTGCCCAGGCTGCCAGACCCAGCTAAAGACACAAGGGGCTGCCAGTGGTCTCCTTACACCTTGCAGACATTGAAATGGGAAATGCATGAAGGCCTGTCCTGAACAAAAAAGAATTACAGAGTTTAAGAGACTGTCATGATAATTTAACCAATCCCTGCAGCTCAAAATCACATGAAACGTCCCTGCAGCCTGTCTCAGAGCACTGCAGAGACCCTGCTATCAGACAGGAGAATGACATTCACATCAGCTCTTCATGAAGGCATCTGCTTGCAGATGTGAGGTACCTTCACTGCTGCGTAGATGTTAATCTGTCGGAAAGTGTACTTCATTCAGCTCCAGCACCAGCAGAAGCAGGGCTGCCTGGCATGACATGCTCCTGCTCAGCCTGGGCACAGAGTAGATTCTTGGCAGGGAATTCCTGTAGGGTCCAGAAAGTCCAAACAAATCCTACACGAATGCAATTCTTCAACCAAGACTGTGATGGTAAAATCAGACTCCTCTAAGCTCTGGGGCTGGCCCACGGATGTGCACATCATGAATGCCTGGCACACCACCCAGAACTGCGTAGGAAGCAGCCCAGACACAGTATTTATACATCAACTGTGACAGAAAAATGGGGCAGCTTGGAATAAAAACACTATGCAACTCAATCTGGCGATTTCATCTGCCTGGCATTACTCCCTGCTCTAGAGTGAGGAGGAAAGTCCAATGCAGAAGGCAGAGCTGACTTTCCCAGCAGCGCAATGCCATCAGCTGCAAAGCTGGCAGCAACACTCAGCTGCCGCTATCCTTTGGAAAGCTGTCCTGATTGACCCATGGTCTGCACCACTGTCATTTTGAGATTTCACAGCACTAGGAGCATGGCAGAATCCTACACAGGTACACATACAAAGCCAAATTTTGTCTGGAAATTAGACACAGTAGTGCGTGAATAAAGACACTGAGGCTGCTGTTTGAGCATCCTCTCTCCCTGTATACAAGGCAGTGTCCTTCTACAAGCTGCTTGTGTAGCACAAGTTCAATGCTGTGATTTATGCAGATAGAAAAAGAGTGCCAGAGGATACCTAAGAACAGGAAAAAAGACAACCGTAGACACCAACAACAACCATAGTAATTTCTGCAGGTCAGCTATTTAAATGCATTCATTCACATTTGAATATACCCAGCTCCATGACAGATCTAACAGGAAAAGGCTGTGATTCCCACTCTGAGAAACGCAGGCTTGTGGTTGGCCTCTGGCGACTGAGACAGCCAGGAGGGTTACCCACAGAGCCCAGAAAACACGTTCTCAGAGAGACAGTGGGGCTGAGTGCATCACCAACAGAAGCCTACTGCATCACCAGGAGATAGTCATTGGAGACAACACAAACAAGGACATCACAGAATGCTGCGCCCTCTCTTCCAGAACAGGCGGCTGGAAACTGGAAAGGATTCAAAGACACACTCGAATATCCTTTATCCCATGAAGAGTGTGTCTCCTTAGAGTTTTACCAGTGGGACTCTGTTTCATCACTCTAACCTGTGATAGAAAGTCTCTGAGCCACGTCCTTATCTGCACACCCTGGTCTCCCACAAGTCAACAGCAAAACAGGCTGAGTAAAGCTGCACTCCCCAGAACTGGCCACTGACTGGGGCACGTGTATTCTGTGCACACAGGAGCTGAGCTCCCCACACATGTGCTCTGGTTTTCTGCTCCAGTCACGGCCAGTGTGCAAGTTCGCTGCACAACTAAGAGCTGAGCTGCAGACAGCACCCTGTCCGCTATCAAATAACCACTCCCTTGCACTGCCCCACACAGAAGCATTTCAGTGTGCGTGTGTGTGTGTGTCGGGGGGCTGCAATGTTTCTGCTAACCTTCAGGCGTAGGAACAGTTGTGCAAGGCTACCACTATGCTAGCAAGTGTAATGAGGTCAGGAACAGCCCAGGAATGCAGTGGTGGAGACCAGTCCCAGCAACTACTTTGGTCTGAACCAGCAGCATGTGCCCAAACCACTCTTGGGCATGGGTCAGGAGCTAGCACGAGCCAGGAACTATTCCTGGTAGGTAGCATTGATGTGCTCCCCTCTTTGGAACTCATCAGCTTAGTGCTACGGATGTGACCAGATCCTGCCAGCTGGCCTCAGGACAAGAAGAGGACGTGGTGCTTCACAGGATACATCTACAGTAATAAATTAGGTAGCTTTTAACAGAATAAGAACAGGTCTGAATATGCCCAAACTGGGCAGTTGGACTTCCCAACCTTTAAACGTATCTGAGGAAATTAAAGGCAGAGTCTGACATTTCTGCAACATAAAAGTCTGTGGATGAAGCTTGCAGCAGGCTCTCAGCTCTGCACAAGAATTTTCTAGGCTTCTGCAGGGAGCCCAACCTGGCCCAGCCCAGGTTTTCGGGCTGGGGATGCTGAGACATGGCCCTGGGGCTGAGTCACTCTACAATTTGAGAACAAGCACACTGCACTAATCCATGAGCCATGCTGCTGGGTCCACACAGGGCTGACAGTATTGCTTGAACTGTACTTAGCAAGAGCTTGCGCAGGCCCTGTGTAGGGACCTTCACTTGCTGGCAGCAGAAGGGCATCTCAGGGGGAATACCACCCTGGCATCAAACTGCAGAGACAGTACACTCAAAGCCAGCATGATCTGCTATTGCACCCAGAGTCAATCTCCAAATGTCCCAAATAAAGAGAGGGCAAGAGCACATGAGGGGCACAGCGGAGCCACAGCACACGTGACTGATCAGTGCTTCAACCCTCATGCATCATAAACACACATTGTGCAGGCTCCAGGCAAGCAGACCTGAACCTGTGTGACAGCGAGACCTGAGGGTGTCCAGCCCGCAGCTCTTAGTTGGAAAAATGAGTGTCCCATGGTCAGTTTGCAGTTCAGCAAACTGCAGAAAAGATATTTCTGAGCACACGGGATTTGCAGGCCTAGCAGGAAGAGACAGAACAAGAAGTTTCAGAAGTCAAAACTAGAGTTCACCCTAGAAACATGGGGCAATGTTTAATCACAAGGATATGCAAGATGAGACCTCACTGAAAGTCGTTACGAGAAGACCTCCATAAGACAAAAGGAAATGGCCTCAAGTTGTGCCGGGGAGGTTTAGGATGGATATTAGGAATAATTCACTCACAGAAAAAGTTATCAAGCATTGGAACAGGCTGCCCAGCAAAGTGGTTGAATCACCATCCCTGGAGGTATTTAAAAGATGGGTAGACATGGTGCTGAGAGACATAGTTTAGTGGTGGTTTTGGCAGTGTTAGGTTAATGGTTGGACTCGATGATCTTAAAGGTCTCTTCCAACCCAAGCAATTATATGGTTCTATGACAGCCCACGCCATAGAAAACTTTGCATATGATCCCCACATCAAGCCTAATGTTCTCCAGCTGCTCTGCAGCTGAGGTCAGAGCATTTTCATGCCAGAGCTGTTGCCATAAAGATCAGTGAGCGCAAGGGCTCCAAAAAATGTAGTCTCTGAAGCCAACTGTTAAAAACATTCCTGTAACGCCAAGATGCTCCAACACTCTGCTGGGCTCTCTGGCAAAAGCATGCCACAGCTAAGCCCTGCCCAATGCATTAATCGCTAATGATTCTGCATCATTTATAAGTTGCCCAGCTTCACTTTTGATTAAAGCCATATTAAGAAATGGGCACCACCACAGAAGGAGCAATCACTTACTTAAGGCCTGGCGCACCCTTTTGTCCTGCCAGTACAGCAGTGCGTTCCTCTCAGGCCTGCTGAAGAGGAAGAGTTGGTCCTGCGTGCTGGCACCGCAGCACGCCAGCCTGAGGCTGGGCAGCATGGAGGGTGCCCTGTGGGCAGCTGAGCACTGGGCTAGATCTGCCATGCAACCTGGCTTCGTGGGTCAGAGAAGGCGCCAGACAGATGTCCCTCAAGAATGATGTTGGCAGAGGGATGTGACACAGCCCCACCAGCGCCCTCCCCATCCCGCTGTGACGCGGGAGAGGGGACCTCACCTGCCCCTCAGCCCGTGCCCTTGGGACTGCTGCTCAAGGGCACCTAGATGTTTGCCCAACTTACCCCTGCAGAAGGGAGGTAAGCATCAGACTGCACATCTAAAAATAAGTGGCCCCTTTTTAACAACCCTGACTGCATTTCTTCCTGAATCCATCAGGCTCTGGAGTACGTGTTTTGCAAGGAGACTGAAAACATGGCAGAACATAGCAGAACACGTCTTATTCCCACAAATCAATTTAATACGTCAGTAACCTGACAAGGGGCAAACAGACAGCAGAAGGCTGCTGCTGACAGACAGGCATTCAGATGAGCCAGGGGAAGAAGGTACCCTGGGTGCTTACAAGACCCCGTGCCTTAGCGAACACCAGCTCAGAGAAAGCAACGCTGGAAGGCACGCAGGGACGGCAGTTAGCACCGGATCACCCCTGCCCGGGGGGTCCAACGCCCGCAGGACTCCGGTGAGGGGCAAGGATGGGACATGGGGAGCCCTCTCCGCGGGGGCACAAGGAGAGCCCGCGTTTCCCCACCGCCCGGCCCAGAACCGGGAGGCTCCAGGAGCCAGAGCCGCAGGGGGCGACTGCAGGTACCCCCGGGAGAGCCTGGTGGCCCCACCCGGAGGGCAGCCCGGCCACACGATCGCACCCCTCCCGTGGCGAAGGGAGGCGATACGGCCGAAGGCACGGCTGGCCTGGAGGCCGCGGCGCCCCGGGGCCGGGCGTAGCCCCAGCAGGGTTCGGGGGGCTGGGGGGGGCCGGGCCAGGCCCCGCAGAGTCGCGGCTGAAGCCGTGCAGGAGCGGCGGGAGACCGGCGGGAAGCTCCCGCAGTGGGGCCGGGGCACGGCGAGGGACGGGGACCCCCCGCCCGGGGAACGCCGGCTCCGCGCCTGGCCTGGCCCG